>PVKP010012531.1:0-58050 GCA_004027715.1 Plecturocebus donacophilus
AATACAAGTTTGCCAAATGGCATTCCACCAGCTTTACACAACGCTCTTTGATGAGGAGCAGGGCAGAGGCAGGAAGAAGGGACTCTCGGGTTTAAGTCCGGGTTCAGACCGTGGCAGGCTGTCACGCCTCAATGGTGGCAGTGAGGAGAGGTTTGAGATATGAAATTTCCTGATCTAGAAACAGGAAACATCCAGGAATTAGGAGATTTGCATGTGACACTATTTGCTGAAAAAATAGAAAGCTTTCAGTGCAGTTGCTGGACCATTTGTATGTCTATTTCTAGCTGGCTTCTGAGGCTGCAGTCATCCATACAGAACCAGCCACATAAAGACAGATGAACACCTGCAGAGGCTCTCCCGCTCACCCCAGTCAATAAGTATTTACCATCGGCCCTAGCTGACCAATCCTAAAACACTGCCATAGCATCACTCCCCTGCACAGAAGCATTCAATGTCTTCCCAATGCCCTACTAACCCCCACTGGGTGAAGTGTAAGCCATTGAGGCCACTGTTGAAGGCCTCCTACAGTCTCACCCCACCTGCATTTCCAGCCTTTGCTGCAGCCGCTCCCTTCTGCAAAGCCTCCTCCAGGCCAGCTCACCTGGCCTGCTGACTCTCACACTTTTCCCCACCTTTGCTATCCAATCTCGCCGGTCCTTCCAGACCCTGCTCAAATTGTCCCTGTCGGCCAAACCTTTTTCGGCATCTCAGCTAGAGGACATGCATTTCCCTTAAATACCCAGGTGTCTTTTGCTAACAGTAGAAATGCCATCTGTACCTTTTTTAGTTCTTGCAGCTTGTCTTCCAAGCCCGACTGTGAGCTCTTTGAGTGCAGGAATTTTTATTATATGATATTGAATCCCCTCCCCATTAATACATGCCTTCTGTATATCAACAAGTACTAGGTGCCCAATGCATGCATGTGAAATTGATTGACTTCAGTGTGCCTGGCACTGTGCTCAGTTGCATAGAAATAAGAAAGAATGTAAGTTTCTTCCCTCCAGCAGTTCCCAGATTTTCTGGACGGGCAGGGTAGAGCACCAGCAGAGAACAGCATGAGGTGCATTCTGCAATGCAAACTGCAAATCTGGAAACAACCATTGTCCAGACATATTATCCAGAAAAACTCTGTAAGCTTAAAAAAGGAAAAGATCAACTTTTAATTAGGCATAAGGGTTGGTTGTACTTGAGATGGCCTTGGGGAATAATCATTATATTTTGTATTTGTCTATTTTATAGTTTTCAAGCTCCTTCATTTACATTAACTGAACGAATTCTCACACCACTGTTGTTAGCTATTATTATGCCTATTATTTTTCTGTTTTTATAGAGATAGGGTCTCACTATGTTGTCCAGGCTGATTTCAAACTTCTGGCTTCAAGTGATCCTCCTGCCTTGACCTCCCAAAGTGCTGGTATTACAGGTGTGAGCCACTGCACCTGGCCACTATGCCCATTTTAAAGAATAAGAATTCAAGGCTGGGTGCTGTGGCCTATGCCTATAATTGCAACATTTTGGGAGGCCGAGGCAGGAGGATTGCTGAGGTCAGGAGGCTCAGACCAGCCTGGGCAACATAGCGAGACCCCATCTCTACCAAAAGACCCTGGTAGCAGGAGTGGTTTGGATAAAGTCACACGGCAAGGTGGGGGCTAAGCCAGGACTCAACCACTGATCTTTAGAGTTCAGGTTCACTCTTTCTACTCCTATCATTCTTTGCCTTTAAACTAGAATTCTGGAGCAAGGTATTGAAGCAAAAGGAAAATACCATTTAAAAAATATTAGGCAGGCTGCTGTGTATAGGATAGATTGAAGAAAGAGAAAGAGAGCGGGGAGAGAGCATGCGCACGCTAGGAACTCTGAGAGACCGTGATAGAGATGAATTGATTACATTTGGGAATACCTGAATACAAAGGAGGAGGGAAAGAGCAAGAGGAAAGATGGTTCTGGTTACAAAACAGAGAGGCTGGGAGAATGTCATCACAACACTGAACGTGCAGATCGGGGTTTTCACTAACATCTGACAACAGCCTCATTAGCATCAAGGTGAGATCTGAGTGAGAACATCTTGAAGGCACTGGAATTATGGTACCCAAGACCAAAGGGAGATGTGGGCTGGAGCCCCAGGAGGCCCCTGCAAAGAGTGAGGCTGTGAGAGCAAATGGGCCAACCTACGAAACCTGTGACTAATTTAACAGAGGGACAAGCTGAAGGGGGGTTGGCTCTCCAACGTGGAACATGCATCTATTTCTGAAAAATGGAAGAGAAGCATGTCAGACCCCTCCATGGCATTCCGATCAACTGCACCATCCTGCAAAGCTTTTCAGGGACCACGATCCGGCTTCTGAAGTGCCTGGGTGCTGGGACGCCTGGAGACCTGGATGCCTGGACGCCTTTTTATGCTGAGCATGGCACTTTTTAAGTGTCTGTGATCTTAGCATTCAAGGTTCAGGATACAGCTTCTAGCCATTGATGTGGCTCTAAAGATGTAGTCATGGGACCTGCACGGGGTGTTCCCAGGACATTGAGACATGCCAACACTGGGGCACACTGTCAGCTTACTGTCCGGGATCCCAACTCCTGGGTTTGGGGCTGAGGGCAGAAGGGACACCCCGTGCACATTATTCACCCATGTCCCACAGTGAACTTTAGTTCTCTTCCTGGAATTCTATCCCCATTATGTGATGAGCACAGTTTCATTATCCCCCTGTTACGGGGTGAAGTGTACACCCCTCCCCAAAATTCCTCTGAAGTCCTAACCCCAGCCCCTCAGAACATGACTGTATTTGGAGGTAGGGCCCTTAAAGAGGGTGATTTAGGGTAAACGAAGTCACTAGGGTGGCCCTAATCCCATAGGCCCGGTGCTCTTAAAAGAAGAGAAGATGAAGGCACAGATGCACATAGACAGCCAGCCACGTGAGGACACAGGGATAAGACGGCCATCTCCAAGGCCAGGAGCGAGGCCGCAGGAGAAATCAACCTTGCCAACACTTGATCTCAGGCTTCCAGCCTCGAAGACTGTGAGAAAATGCATTCCCATTGCTGAAGCCACCCAGCCTGTGGCACTTGGTTCTGACAGCCCCAGCAGACTAACGCACCCCCAATCCTGCTAGTCACCTGTGCTAAAGCCCAGCAACCACCTTCCTGCCCCCTCAGAACCTGCCATTTGTCCTCGACGTCTTAACACATCATTCAAAACATAAGATAAACATCACTTGAACATCGTTCTCCTCTCTTGAATTTCACTCTCCTCACTTGAACTTCTCTTTCACTTCCAGTCTGATCCACAATTAGCACCTCATCATGCACTCCCTCATTCTCGAATGGTCTGAGTCACTATAGCAAACGCTGTGCTGGTCACCATTCATTGATCTAACTTGTCCCCTAGGCCAGCTTCTTGAGGATAAGGATTTTTTTTTTTTTAGACGGAGTCTCACTCTTGTTGCCCAGGCTGGAGTGCAGTGGCGCGAACTCGGCTCACCGCAACCTCCGCCTCCTGGGTTCAAGTGATTCTCCTGCCTCAGCCTCCCAAGTAACTGAGATTACAGGCATCTGCCACCACACCCAGCTAATTTTTTTATATTTTTAGAGACGGGGTTTCACTATGTTGATCAGGCTAGTCTGGAACTCCTGACCTCAGGAGATCCACCCAACTCGGCCTCCCAAAGTGCTGGGATTACAGGTATGAGCCACCATGCCCAGCCAGGATATCTTTCATTCTGACATCCCCTAGCCCAGCACTAGGCTGGATACTCTGGTAGCAAAACCTATACTTGCAAAGGCAATCATTGGCCATTTGATTGAAACTGTATTCGCCCAACTCTTCCTTTAAACCTAGCCCTTACTGATTACTAAAATGCCACTTGCCCTCAATAGCTCAAAAGTCCATCTGTATTTTGATGCGAAGTTGTGAAGAAACGTGTGTGTCCCTCTATCTTTAAAATCCACTGTGCTCTGCCTTAAAAGTGTTTTGAACTGTGAAGAGAGTTTGCCCTCATTGAGTAAGAAGCAGCTTTTCAAGAGGGACCCAGCTAACGTGGTTACTAAGGAGACCAATTGGAGGTAGGCGCCGTAATTAATCGGTAAATTCCAAGCAGCCAAATACCTGGTGGGGAGAGGCTCTTTACTCTGAGAGGGGAAAATTGGCAGGTGGGTGGAGGTGCGTGGAGCTCGGTGTGCGGCCCACTGCAGCCGCCTCCTTCCCCTGTACTCCCTCTACTGAGATTTTCTGATGACAATTTTAAGAGCTTTCTCAACCTGCCTCAAAACTTACCTGTCAGTACAGATTGGATTCTAACGTTTGCAGCCTCCCCAGCCGGGCTTCTATTGCAAAGAAGATGCCAAGCTGGTGTGTGCAGGAGTGATCTTCCATCACCTCAGAAGCAGAAGAAATAAGAAGTGCGTGTTATTTTATTTTTTTGAGACAGGGTCTTACTCTGTCACTTAGGCTGGAGTGCAGTGGCTGAGTCACGCCTCACTGCAGCCTCAGCCTCCCAGGCTCAAGCAATCCTCCCTCCTCAGCCTCCCAAGTAGCTGAGACTACAGGCGCTTAATTATATTTATATGATATAAAATTACATTATAATATACCTGTAGTGCTTAATTATATTTATGTAATGTAAAATTATATGTAAAAAACTAAATTAATGTAAAAAAACATTAAAATTAATGTAAAAAAACATTAAAATTAATGTAAAAACATTTATATAATGTGAAATTACTTATATTACTTATGTAAGTATAAATTATAAGTATATACATTCACACTTATATAAATTTATACTTATATATATAATTTTATTTATATACTTATATAAATAAGTATAAATAAAATTGTTTATACTAATATTACTTGTATAATTATAAATACATAAGTATTTTATATATATTAACTTACATAATTATAAATATATAAGTAATATAAGTATACAGTAATAAGCATAATATAATAAATATGTATACATATATAATTATAAATATAAGTAATATACATATAAATAATTTAATTATATCAACTATAATTTTTTATATTTTGTAGAGACAGGGTTTTGCCATGTTGCCCACACTAGTCTTGAACTCCTGGGCTCAAGCAATCCTCCCACCTTGGCCTCCTAAAGTACCGGGATTACAGACATGAGCCACCACACGCAGCCAAGAATTTTATTAATTCCAAGCTCTTGTGCACACACACACACACACACACACACACACAGCAGTAGAAATAAGGGCATGTGACCTTTCGTCTCTATTTTAATAAATGTATCCTGCCAATCAGAAAAGCAGGGGGCAGCTTGCTGCTCTGTGCCCAGTTACCACAGCCAAGGGAAGCCCGTGGTTCTAAGGTGGTGTCTCAGTGGCTGTGTGGCAGGTGGGAAGCCCTGAAGCCGTCACAAACACCACACGGTCTGCACCCCTTCCAGTCTACTTGTGCTTTTCTGAGGGCCAAGGTTCTTCTACTCGCCCACTCAATAGTGTTTTTGTTTTGTTTTGTTTATTTTAGACAGAGTTTTGCTCTTGTTGTGCAGGCTGGAGTGCAATGGCTCTATCTGAGCTCACCACAACCTCCACCTCTCAGATTCAAGCAATCCTCCTGCCTCAGTCTCCCAAGGAGCTGGGATTACAGGCATGTGCCACCATGCCCAGCTAATTTTGTATTTTTAGTAGAGACAGGATTTCTCCATGTTGGTCAGGCTGGTCTCAAACTCCCAACCTCAGGTGATCTGCCCATCTCAGCCTCCCAAAGTGCCATGATTACAGTCGTGAGCCACCACGCCCCATGCATCACAGGAGACAGCCTGCCACCACATGCAGCTTCATCAACCCACCAAGAACATCCAGGTCATTGGGTTCAACTCTTCCATCTGGTGAATGAGGAAAGAAAAGTCCAGAGAAGCTGACTTCTCACTCTTGCTCTTTCTCTTCCTCAACTGCAAGGGAAGAAAAGCATTTAGCTGCCTGAACCTCCTGGGAATGATGAGGTACTCAAAGGCAGGTGTGTTGTTTAACATAATTTTCACTGGATGTAACAGTAAATCCAAATAAATGGCTTAAATCATAGGGAGTTAAAGTTCCCAGTGCCTCCGATGAATGGCTTCTGCATAGCCACCCTCTATTATCCTGGGACTTCGTGGTCTCCACCTGGCCTGGCTCTGCACAGCCTTGCAACTGGCCTTAGCCAACAAACGTAGCAAAAGCAATAGACTGCCAGCTCCATACTTAGGTCTCAAGAGGTTCCACGTGCCTGCAGTTGTTCCCTTGATTGACTATATTTTCTTGTTCTTTCACTTCAGGCTTGCCATGAGACCATGCTAGGCTAATATGCCAGAGGGACGTGAGAGACCCATGAAGGATAAGACATGTCCAAGAGAACCAAGGTCCCCAGCTGACACCAGCCAACCCTCTGAGTCCAGCTGCAGGTGCAAAAGAGAGTCATGCTGAGACCAGAAGAACTGCCCTGCTGAGCCTAGCCCAAATTCCCAATCTGTAGAATCATGACTCAAATATGTGGTCTGTTATCTTAAGCCTCTGGCTTTGGTGCAGCTTGTTATGCAACAACAGGTGACTGAACCCTGATTAACATTTGAAATAAAGGTTTGGGTTTTTTAAGAAAAAAAAAGGGTTAAAGTTTGGAAGTCGAAGATTGATATGGCCACTCGATTAGTCCAAATTCTTCCATTTTTATGTTTCATCATATTTACCCATGGCTTCTATCCTCAAAGTTGTCTCATCTCATGATCCAAGATAGCTGCTAGAGCTCCAGCCATCATATTTGTGTCCCAGACAGGAAGAAGGGAAGGCAAAGAAGAGAGAGAGGCCTTTAGTGAGTTGACCTCCTTTAAAAGAGCTTTTCCAGAAGCCCCACCCAAGGGCCTGCAGCTTCATGCTCATTGGCAACCCTTGGCCAATGGGAAATGTAGTCTTTTAGCTGAGTGCATTGATGCCTAGAATAAAATCAAGGGTACTGTTTAGTAAGGAAGAATAGGGGACTGGGGATTGGGTAGGCAGCCACCAATATCTGCCACATCATGTATGAAATCAGGTTCCAGGCCTGGGACCCCAAAGTACATCAGGATGCAAAAGTGACCCTGTGTCACATAGTGAACATGCTGGTTTCCCAAAGGGTCCATAATGGTAGCTCTGACCTGCAGTGTAAGGTTTGGGCAACAGAGGTCTAAGCGAGGCGTCCTGAGTATGCTGTTCTCCTGAGCCCACCTGCTGTGAACACAGATGGAAGGGAAACTTCATTCTCAGAACCTGTTGCTCTTAACCTAGGCAGATGTTTGCTTTCTTTCTTTTCACCAATTTTCTTTTTATTGAAATGTAATTCCCATAACATTAAATGCACCGTCTTAAAGCGTATAATTTGGTGGGTTTTAGTATTCTTGCTATGTTGCGCAACCATCACTGCAATCTAATTCTAGAACATTTCCATTACCCCCAAAAGAAACCCTAAGCAGATGCTTCTCCCTCATTCCTTCTCCACCCAGTCCTTGGTGGACAAGAGAGCTGGACTTAGCATATGAGTGAGTGTTTGAGCTCTTTGGATGACACAAGTTCAAACCCTGGGATTCTGGACTATTTTAGATCCTCTTGACAAAACTAAGGACAGGGTCATGGTGCAATTCACCTAACGTAAGGAAAGGTGGGGTCCCCAAGGATGCTAAACTCTCGAGCCTGTGCCTTCAGCCTGGGAGCTCCCTTCCTGCAGCCCACCACCCCCGGCAGCTGCAGGAGACAGGGAGGCTCGGCAGTAAGGGACAGGGAAGCTTCCGGAGCTTCAGAGCCTCCAGGGCACTCGGTAGTGACACCCTAAGGTGCAGAAGCAGCTTTAAAAAGCTCTCTGTTGTGACACCAGATGCTGATATGAGATTTCTAGATCCAGGTGGTGCTAATTAAAAAGAGGGCTGTGGGGGAGGTGCTGCACATTCATTAAGGCCCCTCGTGTGTTGCAGATTCAAACAGAATCTTCTTTTTCTACTCACAACCATCCTGGGCAGTATTAGACTCCTTTTCTGGAAGGAGGACCTGAGGTTCACAAAGAGATGTGTCTTGCTCTGACCGTAAAGCCGAATTTCAGACAGTGCTATGTGAGCCACGAGCCTCAGCGTTCTCCATCGCACCATGCTGTGGGCACCTGTGGAAATGCCTCCTGACCTGGCCCAGGGCAGGTAGAGCCACCCCTTGAGTGGCCTAGTTAGGGGCAGTGACATTAGGTGGGGGCTTGGCTCAGCTCAGCCCTGAGCTCCTCCATGCCGGTGGGAGCTTGGCGTTCGCTCCCCTCCCTTCTGCCTGCCTCCTATGCTTCACTCAGGCAAAAAGGCTGCTCAAGGAGACGCCAGGATTTGGGGTCTGCCTTGTCCCTGTCACCAGGAGGCTGTTTTCCCTGACTTGCCAGAGCTCCCCGTCAGTCCTCGCAGAGCCTCTGGAAGCACAGGGAAGGCGGCTGTGGGATGCTGGCTGGGCAGAGTCCAGGTGAAGCAGGCTTGAGAACGGATGGATGGGGAGGTGGGGATGTCACAGGTCTGATGGCAGAGCCGGGGGAGGGGAGCCGCCAGGAAGGCTTGCGGGTCCCGCTGTTTGGCTGATGAAGGGGGTCAGTGTGTGTGTGTCATGGAGGTGGGCAGGGAAGGGGAGGGCTGTGCGTGGGGAGAGGATATATATGCTGGTGTGGCTGACACAGCGGAACCGAGCCTCGCATCCATCGGAGGGAGCCGGGGACCCACAGCTCTCAGGTAGGCAACTGCACGGGCCCCCAGCCCGACCGCGACGGACCGGACTAAGTGCGTGGAGCCCCGGGAGGGCAAGGCCACCAGGGGCTGGCTCCTGAGCCTCTGTCCTTTGTCCAGCGTGGATGCTGCTGGCCTCTTGCGAGATGGTTTCTTCATTCATCTGCTTTGCAGCGCTGGGATGGTGGGGAACGGGGGAGGGCTGGCTCCTTTTTAACCTCAGACAGATGCAGAAGCACAAAGAGGGGAACTTGGAAATGAGGAAAAGTTTTACTTCCCCAGCTGTGGCCCCTGCGTGGTTGTTCCTCCGTGGCGAGAGGCGGCGGCCGGAGGAGTGAGGTCCGCGGAGGGCAGGCACTGGGGAGGGGGCTTGCCCTCCTCGGGGCGGCCCCCGGGAAGCCCCTGGCCCCTCATGAGGGTTTTCTCTCTGCGGCTTCCTTTCCTCCCCGAGGTGGTGTGCAGGCTGCTCCTCCGCCTGTCGCTGAACTCGATGCCGCCCAGACGGGAGTTTTCAATCCGGAGGGAGCCCTCCTCCCTTCTGTCCCCGGCAGAAATTGCTACAAATGTCGGGGAAGGGCCGGACCTGGGGGGTGTGCTTCACCTGCGTGCACTGCTGAGCCCCGCGGCGTGTGAGTTCCAGGCAGCATGTCCACGGGCGTGACCTTGGTCGCCCAGTCCCCGATGCCTTTCGAGGGCTCTTCTCTCCCTTGGCGTCTCTCTCTGCCCATCTCCCCCACCTAAAGGTCTCTGACGAGGTCGTGCAGAACTCCGTTCCTAAGTCACCGCCCCCGAACTCCCCAGGCTCTCCCGGCGCCTGCTTTCTTCCTCCTCTCTTTGTGCGTCTCTCTCCCTCGAGTCTCGCTCCCGGGCTTCGCTCCCCAGCGCCTCCTCCCCGCATCTCGCTCTGAACATGGGCAAGTTCTGGGGGAATTTCAAGTAAGGCAGGATGATTCGGGAAATGGACTATTTAAAGCAAGCTGCTTTGGACTTGAATACCCTGATCCTGCGCTTAAACATCTGTGTTTAGCTTCCTCAAGCAGCCCATAATTGCCCCAATTATAACCAATAACATTGTTCGGGAGACTAACAACAGATGAGCTTTGCTCGGCATTCGCCAGCGAGCCCAGACCAGAGTTTCCAACATCGAGGGGAAAAGTAACTGCCTGGCTTCTTCTGAAAACCTCGCAAAGCAAGTACTGCTCTCTCTCGCTGCTGGCGGGTGGCCACCGCATGCACCCTCTTTTTTTCTCATTTGTGAAGTGTGGTAGGGAAATATTCTACAAGCTTCCACTGAGGCTGTGATGCCTTAAATGAAAAGCATTCATGCTCCTTTAGGCTCGCTGACTCTTCTGCAGGGGAGGGTCCCTGGAAAACCCATGCCAACCACCAGCACGTCAGTAAAAGCAGCAGCGTTTACCTCTCCATGTGCCGCCCGGTGCTGCCTGTCGAGGGCGCTGTGGTGCAGCCTAGGGTCGTTTTGAGGGCGCAGTTTTGTTGCGCACAGGGCGGCAGCCCCTGATTTATCAGCTGAAGGCTGAGAGTACTTAGGGATTTGCAAAATGCAGGCGATTTGGCATTGTCAATGAAGGGAGTGATTGCAGGATTAGGTTCCAACCTCTGCTCCCCGGAGCCTATGACAGAAGCTGTCACTAAGCTATTCTGTATTCATTCAATCAATCAGGTATTTATCATCTACACTCCACCAGGCAGGGAGGCTTGCAGGGGCTCTAGTAAACTCTCAGCAGAGGTGATAATAGCAGCTCTTTACATTTGTACAACGATTTAGGCGCTTTCACACCTATTATCCCCAGCAACAGCCTTGTGAGGCGGTGCCATTATCTCGGTGTTGCAGTTGGGGAAACCGAAGCTGAGAGATTAAATGATTTATTCAGTACGCGGCAGGAGCAGGACTGAGCCAAGCCACTGTGGCTCCAGTTCGTCTCCCCATTATGGTCAGGGTGCTTACGAATTCACAGTGAGTTCGGGGGTAGAAGAGAGACATAACACAAACATGAGAAGCAATCAGAGGACCGCGCAAGGCTGGGTGTAATTCAGTCCTAAAGTGCATGGTCCAGAGAGCAAGTGCTAGAAGAATTCCGGAGAAGGAGCACTTCCTCCAGGGATTCCTGGGATTCCACCTAGTAGGAAAGCAGGTGGAATTTGGATGGGTCAAGGGCTTTGAAGAGGGAGGCAGCAACCAAGTTAAACCTATAAAAGGAGCGCAAAGGAATGAACATTTCTTGAAACCCACTCTGCGCCAGGCCGTGAGCTAAGCTTGTCTACATGCTTATTTCGTGCTAATACACACGAGCACACATACACACAGGTACAAATGGGAAGTTTCAGGTGAGCGGTCTCCACTTGCACTGACACAGTTCGGCGATTCCTCATTTCCCCCCTTCAGCTCCACAGCTCCCAAAGCCCACGAAGGAAGCGTTGAAATCTCATGTGCTCCGAGTCTAGGTGGAGCTACTCCTCAGGTATCTTAGGAAAGGGATGGGCCCTTCTCAGAAAACAGGAGCCATCCTGACCATGGCTGGTAGTGGCTTCGATTGCTGGGAAGTCATGAAGCAAACTGGATTTCCTAAACGCCTTTATTTAAATGCCACAATCCAACATAAAGCTTTCCTTCTAGTCACAAACCAGTTGTGAGACTTGGAGCACATCAATTTCAGGGGCAAGGGAGTTTTCTGGGCATCTCCCTAGACAGGCTACAATTAGTTTCCGTCTCAATTTTCCGTGATCCTGTGGGGGTTTTGTTTTCAAAATACTGGCAGCGGCTTCAACATTGCAGAAGCACAAAATCGTCAGCCCTGGGGCCCAGCCTGGCAGGTGGAGTAGGTAGCATTCCTCGCTGCACCCCGAGCTCTACCATCCCGCAATGGCTCGGATCCAACCTCCCCTCTTTCCACTCTGGCCTGCCATCTCCCCCCACCTCCCTTCCCCATTCATCCTTTCATTCATTCAGCCAAGGAACGTGAGTGGAATTCCTGATGGAAGCCGCACAGAGCAAGTGCCGACAGCCCAGGGCCGCCGGAGCTCCGGCTTCCTCCAAACTCACAGCGTCGTGAAATGCTGCCCAGCCTAGGCCGGTGCTCCCCAAAAGAGCATGCCTGCCCGACTGCCCACTGGGAGTCTTTTGTTTTTATCCTACCTTTCTTAACTTGCACTTTAGTGGATTTTATAATGTACGTAACTTATAAATCAATTACGCATGTGTACTCAGACTCCACTGGGAGGGATACAAAGTTAAAGAGGTTTAAAGATTGTTATCCTAGATTCATTGCTGCTTATCTGTGTTTTCCTACCTTTTGGAAAAGAACATTGAATGATTTTATTACATAAAAGTAAAAGTCTTTCCTTATTTCCTTTCTCTCCCTTCCTCCCTTTTTTTTCTTCTTTCTCCTCCTTTTTCTTTCTCTTTCTCTCTCTCTTTCTTTGTGCTATCTTTCTGAGTTGGAGGTCTTGCTGTGTTGCCCAGGCTGGTCTTTCATTGTTGTTGTTTAGAGGCAAGGTCTCACTCTGCCACCCAAGCTGGAGTGCAGTGGCACAATCATAGCTCTCTGCAGACTCGACCTCCTGGGCTCAAGCAATCCTCCCGCCTCAGCCTCCTGAAAAGCTAAGACTACAGGCATGCACCACCACACCTAATTTTTTTTTTTTTTTTGTAGAGATAGGGGTCTCACTATGTTGCCCAAGCTGGTCTCAAACTCCGGGGCTCAAGCAGTCCTCCCACCTCAGCCTCCTGAGTTGCTGGGATTATGGATGCATGCCAATACACCAGCGAAAAGTAAATAAAAGCTTTAAAAAAATATCTATTTAAAGTATGTTGCCAGTATATGTGGGAGTGTGGCCCAGAAGCAGGCAGATGGGAGTTTGAGGCCACCTTCCTACCTGCAACGCTCCGCGTCTTTCCCCGCCGTACCCCCGACAGTCCGTCCTGTGGCTTTCCTCCCACGCTGCCCTGAAGCTACTTCCCCACGAAGGCTTCGGCTCCTTTTCCTCTTCCCTTCTTCCCACCTTTCTCACCTCCAGGAGAGGACAAATATCTGGCCATTCGTAAAATCAAAGAGTATTAACCATCTCATCTAACTGCCCCTTCTTACAGAGGCAAAAACTGAGGCCCAGAGAGAGAAAAGTTCTTGGGTAAAATCCCACAGGTAACGGCAGAGCCGGACTAGAAGCCAGTGCTGGTGTCTGAGCACAGCTGTCGCTCATTCATTTCCCCGCAGCCTGGGGAATGCTTGACCCGTGCTGGGCAGGGCAATTGTTCTCGCCTCCACCTCCTCCATGCTGTCTCCCTTTCCAGGTGGAAATTTAGATCAGAGGAGGGACACCTGAAGTGTAATTGTATCGGCCAGAAGAGAAGAAACTAAAGCAGCCTCTCCGTAATAGCTGGTAAACAAGCACAAGCCTCGCTGCAGGAATCCTGCCTGCAGTGGGGCTAAGAAATGGGCCATCAGGAAGACCCACCTGTCTTCTCATGATGTGCAGCTGGTGCACAAGGAAGAGTCCCTCTGTGAACTGGGGAGAGGCAACAACAAAGAGGTTGTCATCAGGCTGGGCGCGGTGACTCAGGCCTGTAATCCAGCACCTTGAGAGGCTGAGGCGGGGGGATCATTTGAGGTCAGGAGATCGAGACCAGCCTAATATGGTGAAACCCCGTCTCTACTAAAAATACAAAAAAAATTAGCCAGGCCTGGTGGTGGGCACTGATAATCCCAGCTACTCAAGAGGCTGAGGAAGGGGAATTGCTTGAACCTGGGAGGCGGAGGTTGCAGTAAGCCGAGATAGTACCACTGCACTCCAGCAAGACTCCGTCTCAAAAAAAAAAAAAAAAAAAGAGGTTGTCATCAGACGGGGAGTCCAGAGTTCGGGACTGCAGGAAGTCCCTGAATGGATTCTCCTACATGAAGACAGCCGCAGGGATCACTGAGGGGCATGATCACACACAAGTCCCAGCTCAGCCAAGGCAAGTTATGTCGGCTCCTCGAGCCTCCATCCGCTCAACTGTAAAATGGAGATAACAGCACTTACCCCACAGGGTGATGCTTATAAAGCAATTAACGCAGAGCCTGGCTCACGGAGCTCTAAAGTCACAGGAATGTGATTGCTATGAAATGCAAAGATTACGCTGCAGTGAGATTCTGTCAGAATTTCTCAACCTTCCCAAAGCAGAAACTGTAAAGTTTATGGTTTCGCAGAACATACAATTTGGAGTCAACACACCTGAGTTTAAGTCCTGGCTCTGCTACTTTTAAGTTGGATGATCCTAGTCAAATTGCTTAACCTCTAAGACCTTATGTTCCTCTTAAAAAAGTGGGTTGAAAAGCCAGGAGCAGTGGCTCACGCCTGTAATCCCAGCGCTTTGGGAGGCTGAGTTCTCAGGGTGGATCACTTGAGGTCAGGAGCTCGAGACCAGCCTGACCAACATGGAGAAACCCCATCTCTACTAAAAATACGAAATCAGCCTGGCATGGTGGCGCATGCCTATAATTCCAGCTACTCTGGAGGCTGAGGCAGGAGAATGACTTCAACCTGGGAGGTGGAGGCTTCAGTGAGCCAAGATGGCACCATTGCACTCCAGCCTGGGCAACAAGAGTGAAACTCCATCTCAAAAAAAAAAAAGAGGTGGATTGATATTAACCCTAGATTATATGGTTGTATAATATATGAATATAAAATTCTTTGGTAACCTGTCAAGAATACTCTGTACATGTGCCTGATGAAAAGGATAGAGGTGTGTCAGCCTCTAGCAAGAGCAGTCCCTTCTCTTCTCTGCTGGCAACATCTAAATTACAGGCCTTTATGCAGGTCAGAAGACAAAACTCAATTAGGGTTCAGCTTTGGCTAAAGCTGCGTGTGATTCTCCAAACAGACAAGCAACTAATTATATTGCCCTTAGAAGCAAGATTACATGCAAATCGATTGAGGCCAAACCCTAGTGGTATTTTATCTTTATAAACAGCAAGGCACAATTAAATTTATGAGGTGTCATTACCGAAAGAAAAGGCAATTCAACATTTCTTTATTCAATATGAGACGCCCAGAATATAGTATTGCCACACAGAATAGCTGAGCTTGACTCACCAAATGAAATTCCAGCCATGTAAAATTCAACCTATGCAGCTAACTTTTTGTTTACTGATGTTTGCTATGGTTGTATAATAAATAGCAACAACCCATCACTCTTCCCATTTCACGGTTGAGAAGACTGAGGCTCACAAAGGTGAAGTAATTCGTACACAGTCCCACCGTTACAAAGCGTAAGGTTTCAGCATCGATGTAACAGCAAACTTGTTATGACCCCCACTTTGCAGTTGAAAAGACTGAGGATCTCAGAGGTGAAACGACTTGCCCACAGCCACACAGGTCCACAGTGTAAGGTTTAAACACAAATACAACTCGTGAAGTAACTAAGTAAAGGTTTAAACACAAACACAACTCATGAAGTAACTAAGTACCCATCTCCATGTAAATACAGAGCAGCATCCAGCATCTAGATATAGTCAAGACTTCTTACAAATGAAAAACATCTGCTGAGCTTTCAAAGTTCAAAATCTGATTTAACCTAGAACACAGTTGTAGTAGGTGTTGGGAGGTATATAAAAAATACAGAATGCTGTCCCTTTAGTGATATTTGTAGAATTTTGAGTTTTCGCTGACATTAATCTTATTTTAAAGCTTCCAAGCCACCTGTGGGATGGGTGGAACTATGTGGTTATTTCCATTTGGCAGATTCTGTGAATGGCAGGGGAGAATGGACAGCATTGAGTGTGGATGGTTCCTCAAATAATCGGTGGAGTCGATTGTTAAAAGTGAGGGAAGACAGAGACGGGCTGGAAAGTTGGAGTTCAGAGGGTGGACGTGCCCCTGACCCGCAGGGAGGGCCTGGCTTGTGCCAAGGACACTCAACAAGGTCTCCCCAAGTGCCAAGCTACAGGGTCCCACATTTCACCTGCAGGAAGGCTATCAAATGAAGCATGCACTAAGTGTCCCAGAAGCTCATCTTCCTTTTTCACCTTGCCCCTAAATCCCATTTACCCAGAATTTGAGATGGCAAACAGCCAAACCAGCCAACCTTTCCTGAATGTTCAAGTTGCCCTGGTTAATGAAGTTCACCAAAAAACCTCAGCCAGAGAGCATTTCGCTAACATCTGTCACAGCCTGTCACCTCAGCCTATGTACACATTCTGTATTACAACCTCGCATTATCAGGAAGGAAAGGAAACGGCCCCTTTTCTCCGCCCTTCCCTTTCTTCTGCAACATACACCTACTGCCATCATGTGGCTGCAGAGGGCACAGCCACGCTGTTTGGGACAAGTTCTACAAGAATGTCTATCTAGAAAGACAGAAACTTAGTATGAGTGAGAAATGCAAGGCCAGGCACGGTGGCTCCTGTCTGTAATCCCAGCACTTTGGGAGGCCAGCGTGGGTGGATCACCTGAGATCAGGGGTTCAAGAACAGCTTGGCCAACATGGTGAAACCCATCTCTACTAATAATACAAAAATTAGCTGGGAGTGGTGGTGGGTGCCCATAGTCCCAGCTCCTTGGGAGGCTGAGGCAGGAGAATTGCTTGAACCGGGGAGATGGAGGTTGCAGTGAGCTGAGATTGTGCCACTGCACTCCAGCCTGGGCAACAGAGTGAAATGCTATGTGCAGGACTCGTTCCTTCTTTTCCTTCTCGTATATAGTTCTTATTGCCATTTTAATTGCTTACAAATGTTAACCCACTGATCATCCTCTGAGATAGGTACTGATTTCATCCCATTTGTGCAGACGAGGAAATGAGAGGTCAAGTACAGCTAGCAGGCTACAGGGCTGCGATCGGAAGCAGGCAGTCTGTCGTCATTAGCAGATGGGAAAGTGCACATCGCCACAGCTTGGGTCTGTTGTGTCTGTGTTGATGGATGGGGCCCTCGAGGCTCGCTGGCCTCCCACTATGACGTGCTCTTCCCGATGCCAGGACAGCAGAGGAGACTGATCTAACTCAGACCAGGGGGTGGACATGGCTTCCTAGAAGGGCTGATGCTTGAGCTGTGTGTGAAGTATGAGCTGGAGAAGAATATTCTGGGAAGAGGGAGCAGCAGGGGCCAAGATAAAAAGACATTAAGAGGCCGGGCGCGGTGGCTCACGCCTGTAATCCAGCACTTTGGGAGGCCGAGGTGGGCAGCTCACCTGAGGTCAGGAGTTCAAGACCAGCCTGGCCAACATGGTGAAGCCTGCCTCTACTAAAAACACAAAACTCAGCCGGATGTGGTGGTGTATACCTGTAATCCTAGCTACTCATGAGCCGGAGGCATGAGAATCACCTGAACCCAGGAGGTAGAGGTTGCAGTGAGCCAAGATTGTGCCACTGCACTCCAGCCTGGGTGACAGAGTGAGACTCTGTCTCAAAAAAAAAAAGATATCAAGAGCCTGATACAATTGGGACCTATACATGATTGGCTGAGACTAGAGGCTATGTAAGGTTAGGTGCTAGCAAATGAGGCAGGAGTGGGTGCTGAGTCCTTGGAACGCCTCCTGACAGCAATGAGGTTATAGAATTAGTTTAAATATGAAGTGACATCATCAGATTGGAGATGGGAAGCTTGGAGGGAAGCCAGATCGTTAGGTAGACTAATTAGGAGGCTATTACAATAACCAAGGCAATAAATCTCAACTAAAGCCCTGGTCCTTGGGATAGAGAAGAAAAATTCATCTTAAATGCATTTGCAATACATTTAAATAGGCACTGTGTTCATTATTTGTTTCAAAAATCCATCTCAAATGTGAATTCATTGGCCAGGTGCAGTGGCTTATGCCTGTAATCCCGACACTTTGGGAGGCCAAGGTGGGAGGATCACTTGAGGCCAGGAGTTCAAGACCAGCCTGGGCAACATGATGAGACCTCACTTGTGCTACAAATTTAAAAACTAGCCTAGCATCCTGGGCTCAAGCAATCCTCCCAGCTACTTGGAAAGCTGAGGTGGGAGGATTGCTTGAGCCCAGGAGTTCGAGGCTGCAGTGAGCCATGATTGCACCACTGCACACCAGCATGGGCTACAGAGCAAGACTATCTCAAATGAAAAGGCAACTTGTTAATTTAACAAACACTTACTGAGCACCCTAGTAGCTGTCATCCTCTGAGTATGAAATGCTTTGATGATGCATGAGAAGGACTAGGGTGGGCTCCTGACATGGTCATCAGGTAACCTTAGCTGCAGGTCCCTCCTCTGATCACGTCTTTTTCATACTAGCACTTCCCAAACTTTGGCGTGAATACAAGTCACCTGGAAATCTTGCTAAAAATGCAGATCCTTATGAAAAATTAGCTGAGACTAGTAGTGCATGCCTATAATCCTAGCACTTTGGAAGGCTGCGGCGGGCAGATCATGAGGTCAGGAGTTCGAGACCAGCCTGGCCAACATGGTGGAACCCTGTCTCCACTAAAAATACAAAAATTAGCCAGTTGTGGTGGTGTGCACCTATAATCCCAGCTACTCGAGGCATGAGAATCTCTCAAACCTGGGAGGTTGCAGTGAGCCAAGATCATGCCACTGCACTGCAGCCTGGCTGACAGAGCAAGACATGCAGATCCTGATTCAGTGGTTCTGGGGTGGGGCCCAAGAATCTGCATTTCTAACAAGATTCCAGCTGGTCTGCAGGGTGCACTGGAGTGGCAAAACCTTCTACACTTCCTCGATCTCATCTGATGACAAAGCAATAAAGTGGTCATATTTGGTTTTCTACAATGAACTCTTTTTTTAAGGGAAAAGCTGCACACAGTGAAATGCACAAAATGAATGTACAACTCAATGGGTTTTGGCAAATGGATACACCCTTGCGACTTCAATCAAGAGCATTTACGTTTCTAGAAAGTTCTTTGTTCCCTTTCCATTTAATCCTCCAAGTAAAGATAGTTCCACGGGGACCCAAAATGATACAGTCCAGGGAAGCATCTTTCTGATTCAGAAGGCTTGATCAAAAGGTGAGTGTCAAGGAGGAACCGTGAAAATATAAGGTTGCAAACCGCTGATCTAACCAACCAGTCCTTGGAGCTGCTATCTTAGAATAGTTTCTTTGTTCAGTTTTTAATAGCGAGTTCCATGTGCCAGGGCCTGTGCTTGGCATGGAATGCCAAGGTGAATCAAGCGGCCCTTTGCTCAGGAAGCCAACAGTCTTAGTCTATCCAGGCTGCTGTAACAACAGCACATAGACCAGGCAGCTTAGAAACAACAGAAATTTCTTTTTTTTTTTCCTGAGATAGATCTTGCTCTGTCACCCAGGCCGGAGTGCAGTGGCCTGGTCTCTGCTCACTGCAACCTACATCTCCTGGGTTCAAGCAATTTCTGGCTAATTTTTATATTTTTAGTAGCAGTGGGGTTTCACCATGTTGGCCAGGCTGGTCTCAAACTCCTGACCTCTAGTGATCTACCTGCCTCAGCCTCGCAAAGTGCTGGGATTACAGGTGTGAACCACCATGCCCCATCAACAACAGAAATTTCTTTCTCCCAGTCCTGGAGGCTGGAAAGTCGGAGATCAAGACGCTTGCAGATTCAACATCTGGTGAGGGTCTATTTCCTGGTTGTTAGATGTTGGCTTCTTGCTGTGTCCTCAAGTGGTGGAAGGGACTAGCTAGCTCTCTCTTTATAGGGGCACTAATCCCATTCATAACGGCTCAAGTCTTATGACCTCATCAGCTCCCAAAGTTTCCATGTTTCCACGTCTCTCTCTCTCTCTCTCTCTTTTTTTATTTTTTTTCGAGACAGAGTCTCGCTCTGTCAACCAGGCTGGAGTGCAATGGCATGATCTCGGCTCACCGCAACCTCAACCCCCTGGGTTCAAGCGATCCTCTCACCTCAGCCTCCCAAGTAGCTAGGATTATAGATGCATACCACCACATCATTTTTAATAAAGACTGGGTTTTGCCATGTTGGCAAGGCTGATATCGAACTCCTGACCTCAAATGATCCACCTGCCCCGGCCTCCCAAAGTGCTGGGATTACAGCGTAAGCCACTGTGCCTGGCCCAAAGATCACAAGAGACAAGGGACATGCAGGAAGAGAGAATTCAAGGTGTAGTGGGGTTGGGGGCATTCCTGGCTGCAGCAGGGAAGGCCAGGAGGATAAAAGGAAGCACTGAGTCATTAACAAATCTCATGTTTTACTCATCTGACTTTTGCATGGCACCTTGCAAAACTACCCTTACACATCTCATTTCCTCTTCACAATAGGCCTGTGACAAGGCAGGTGCCACCATTCCCCTTTTATGGGCTATGAAAACCAAGGCTCAAAGAGGTTGATTTAATGTCACATGCTGGTAACCTGCAAAGCCATGCCTTCAGCTTCCAAGAAAGCCATCTCTGCCACTGCACAGCTGCTCCCAAAAGTGCCCTTGTGGTGTTGAGGCCAGCAAGTGGCAGGAATCACAGGGGTGCCCTCCCCAGGAACCCAGACACTAACAAGCCTATGCGTGAATACAGCTTGGGTGATAGGACTAGGTCACCTATGGCCTTGACAATTTACACCTCTGGAAAGTGAATCTCAGGCCCCTGCTGCTGTCCCCCCAGAGAAAGCAGAGGAGGGTCTTTCGTGCATCCCCTGGGTTGGGGTCTGCAGCCCTGAGCAGCCCCCGAGAATGGCTGTACTCACTACCATGCTCCTTCCTGTGTGTTCCAGCACCTGCTCCTGCTCCTGCTCCTGCACCATGAAAGTCCTGCTTTGTGATCTGCTGCTGCTCAGCCTCTTCTCCAGTGTGTTCAGCAGTTGTCAGAGGGACTGTGTCACATGCCAGGAGAAGCTCCGCCCAGCCCTGGATGGCTTCGACCTGGAGGTGGGTCCCCCCAAGGCAGGCAGAGAGGCTGTCCTCCTCCCTGACTACCCCTCCTCTCCCTACTCCACAGCAGACTTTGAGTGAGAAGCTAAGGCCTCTCCCAAGGTCACAGGACTTGCCCAGCGTCACATGGCCTGTAGGAAACAGATGCAGACTGGAGCTGCCTCTTCCGACCCAGAACCCTGCAATCTTTCCACCTTACCACCTGCAGGAAGAGCCCTGCCTAGGATGCCAGGTTGTTCCCAGGGATAAAATAGTGCTACTCATTTCAGAGAGTTTGGCAAATTCAGAAAAGCATTAAAAAAAGAAAAATTAAAATCACTCTCAATTACACCAGAGAAAGAATCCTACATTTTGTCACTTAATACAGTAAGTGTATTATACCAAGATACTTTTCTTATGTTATAATTTCTTTCCATGAACATAGTCTACCGTTGGCACTCAGTATCCACAGGTTTCACATTCAAGGATTCAACTAACCATGGATAGAAAATAATCAGAAAAAAATCAAAAATAATGTATCAATAAAAAAATACAAATAAAACAATAGAACAACTATTTACATAGTGTTTACATTATACTAAGTGTTATAAGTAATCCAGAGATGATTTAAAGTATACAGGAGGATGTGCATAGCCATTTTGTTTTTTTTATTATTTTTTAAACAGTCTCACTCTGTCACTCAGGCTAGAGTACAATGGTGCAATCTCTGTTCACTGCAACCTCCACCTCCCAGGTTCAAGCAATTCTTCCACCTCAGCCTCTCGAGTAGCTGGGATTACAGGTGCCTGCCACCACACTCTGCTATTTTTTGTGTATTTTTAGTAGAGACGGGGTTTCACACATTGGCCAGGCTAGTCTCGAACCCCTAACCTCAAGTGATCCATCCACCTTGGCCTCCCCAAGTGCTGAGATTACAGGCGTGAGCCACTGTGCCCAGCCGCACAGCCATTTTATATAAGGGACTTGAGCATCTGCAGATTTAGTATCCTGAAACAAATCCCCTGTGGGTATAGAGGAACCACGTTATTTGTTTAACCATTGAACATGCATGTGCCCTTTATTTTTGATATTGCAGATAATTCAACAGTGAACCCCTCAGTACCAAAATGCTCTCTTATATTTTAAATGTCCAACTTAAGATAGAAATCCAGTATTAACTTTTTCTTCATTCAGTAGATTGCTTTGTCAATTACCTACATTTCAGTCTAGTTATTCCTCTCCTATTAAATCCAGTGTAGCTCAATTGTTTTACTTTGTAGTCACATAACTTACTTCAAAAGATGCCATCTTTTAAGCCCTTTAATCTTTCAAAACAACCAGAAGCACCACAGTTCCTTAAGGCAAATATACAAATGTAGAAACGAGTATTTGGGGGAACCAATGCACCCTGGTGTCTCCTACCTCCAGGTAACAGAAGAGGAGACAAAACCCAGCAGACCCAAAGCCCCAAGCCCCTGGGCTGAGTGGTTTCCAAGCCCATTTTCCAACCAGTTGTAACTACCCAGGGTCTCTCCAGCTAACCCATTCACTTACTATATTACGCTAGGATCGATTTCCTATGTTATTAACATTATCGCTTTCTGTGAATATCATCTACAGTTGGCCTTCGGTAATGTGGCTACAATAAACCTCTTCTCCCATTCCTCCACCATGCTTCTCTCTGAGCTCTTATCCTGCTGATAATTCCCTCCTTCGGGAACCCCAGCCCTCTCTCCGTCCACGTGCTTCATTCCCTTCCCTACTCTGGCTGCTGTGTTGGTTCCTTGTCCTCTCCCCACTCCCTACACGTAAAGGATCATCAAGGTTCTCTGCTTTTCACCTCCCTCTGAGAACCCACCCATATATCGCAGGCCTTCTGCTCCCCATAGGCTGCAGAAAACTCCTGGAAGCACCCTCCTGACCTCCTCTCTCCTGGGCTCCAGACCCACGTTCCCAATCACTTTCCATAGTTCCTGAGAAATCCTGCCTTCTCTTCCTGCCTGCCTTGGCCTCCTCCCACATCCATAAATCCTACACACACTTCGAACCCCAGATTCACTGTTCCCTGTAAGAGAACACTGCACTGATTCTCCACCGACCCCAGTGGAGTGGGCCCTCCTTCCTTGTTTCTGATTGTTAGTCATATCTGCAGGACTCTCTCCCCATCTAGAGTGAACTTTCTTTGCTGATGGATCCAAGCATCCCAGCAAGCAGCACGGTGTGTGGCACAGAGCACAGCTCAATAAACACATCCCATCCCCGTGGAAATGGGAAGATTCTAAGACCATTAGTCTCCTCCTAGGCACATCTGCTGCAGTCTCTGCAAAGGTTTTACCTTTGCATCTTTCAGAGACTCAAAAATTTGGAGCATGTCTCCATCTCTCCATAGCACCTTAAATATCTGGGATCCATACAACATTCTTAGCTTTACTTCTTTGAAACAAGTCGGAAAATGGACACGTAAAAGCTTTACAATGGGTGGACTAACCCTTCACAGTCCCCACTCACCCCCTAGAGGGGGTGGCTGCCTGCTTGTTTTTGTTTCTAGTTTGTATTCACTTTTAACCTAAGTTTAACGAAATGCCTAGAATGTAGGCACTCAAATCCCATTTCCAAATCTGGCAGCCCTGGACTACCTCCATTCTGCGACTCATTGGGGGACTCACGTTTCAGCAAGGGTCACTTCCCCAGTCCCTCCATCAAATCACATAATCCTGTTCACAGGGTTGTCTGGATCCTTGGCTTCATCAAGAAACTTTTTATTTCTGCTCCTAGTAGCCTATTCAAGCATGGCTGGCTTGTTAGACTATAATTTTGGTTGGTAGATGACTCACACCCAAACCCATTGCAACGTCCTGGCCTTTAACCTCACTGTGAATGGTACCTACTTCATCAGCTCAAGGAGAAAAAACTGGATTCACTAAGTGGTTTTAGAGACAAGAAATAAGGCAACCAATCCCCAAGTAAGAGTATAGGGAAATTTACTTGTAACTCCCTAAAACTTGGCCTGGTGCAGTGGCTTACACCTGAAATCCCAGCACTTTGGGAGGCCAAAGTGGGTGGATCCCTGGAGGCTAGGAGTTCAAGACCAGCCTGGTCAAAAAGGCAAAACCCTGTCTCTACTAAAAATACAAAAATTAGCTGGACGTAGTGGTGCATGCCTGTAGTCCCAGCTACTCAGGAGGCTGAGGCACGAGAATCACTTGAACCCGGGAGGCAGAGGCTGCAGTGAGCTAAGATCATGCCACTGCACTCCAGCCTTGGGGACAAAGACTGTCTCAATCAATCAATATAATTCCCTAAAATTCTGTTGCAAAAGAAACTACCTTCTGGTAGTTCTATCTTCATTAAATGAAAACTCTAATGAGGTGACTTGCAGTAGGAGTTCTTTATATGTTTGTCTTCTATGCTATTCATCTGCTGTATTTGTCCTCGGATATTCTAGCAGGACCTCCCAAAGCAAATACTTCCCAAATGTCTCTCGGTCAGAAGTAGTGTAACTCTTTAGTGGCAGAAACTTGACCACGTTTGTGAGCTGCTTTATCTCCAGTGGGTTCATGTGCCTCTTTCCCACTTGGTACCCTGATCTTTGAGCCCAGACACCCAAATGGCCCTCCACTCACTTTCCCCAGAAGCCCAGCTTATGGATCAATTTGGCAACATTCCGAGACTCCAGATGCCCATACGCATTCTGGCTTAATATAGCAATGCCATCAGAATGGGCTGCCAGAGCGTGTCCAGCTCACTTAATAAGCCATTAACCCATCTCTGGAAAAAGGCTGGTGAGCTCTGCACACAGAAGGTCAGGCATTAAGCTCCTATGCCCATCTGGTGCTACAAATGCTGTTGTGAATTTGGCTTCTTCCTATTGGCCCAAAACCCTCTCCTAAATCAAGAATTAAGGTGATTTTGTTAGCATCTCACTTACCTAACAGTGCATCAAGGCTGGGTATGGACTGTGGCATTTGATCACAGAATTTCATTTTCTCTGACTGACACAAAATCTAATCACCATCTGGGCTTAGAAACCCAGGGCCTCACAGAAGATATAAGCACCTCCAGGTTTAACAGCTCTCCCACCTGTTTCTGTAAACTGACGGTGCAGAACAATTCCACAAGCAGTTTGGGGCTCCTATTCTGCCAGGATTGGACCAAGCGTGCTCAAAGGCCAGCTCCAGCTTCACCGCTCTGCCTCGATGGCTTTCCCAGTGCCCAACACGCTTCTCTGTATCCCTGTTGGCTTTGTAGAGCAGTTTCTCACATTTGCCACTGCGGGCGCTTTTGACCGGGGAATTGTTGTGGGGCTGTCCTGGACACTTCAGTGCCATCAACACACACACACACATGCACACACTTCTGACTACTGTCTCCAGATATTGCCAAACGGCCCTGGGCAGGCAAAATCACTCCCAGTTGAGATCCACTTCTGTCAAGGGCTAACTCAAGAGGATTCTGATCTGAAAGAATATACTAGACATTGATTCTGGCTGGTTTTCTTCAAAGTATTTCAGGAGCAGGCTAAGTACAGACTCAAGTGATCCTTTCTCTGTAAGAGTCTATAACCACCATGTTCCATGATGGCTCCTTCCTCCTCAGAGAAAGTTCCAAAGCAGGTCTCCCCCAAGTATCATCCAGCCTCAGAATCACCGGGGCTGTTGCTAAAAAGGCAAATTTCTGGGCCCCACCCTTGACTTAGCGAATCAGAATCTCTAATGCTGTAGCCTAAAAATTTGCATTCTAACAAACTCCAGTAGCATTTTTTTTCTTTGAGACAGAGTTCTGCTCTGTTGCCAAGTCTGGAGTGCAGTGGAGCAATCTCAGCTCACTGCAGCCTTGACCTCCCAGCTAACATGTTTATTTTTTTAGAGACCCCACACCACCACACCCCGCTAACATGTTTATTTTTTTAGAGACGAGGTCTCCCTATGTTGCCCAGGCTGCTCTCAAACTCCTGGACGCAAAGGAGCCTCCTTCCTTGGCCTCCTAAAGGACTGGGATCATAGGCGTGAGTCACTATGCCTACTACGGTAGCAATTCTTAGAGAATACTCAGAAGTTTGCAACTCCATTGTTCTTAAGGCAGGCCTCCCTATCTGTGGAAATTATCTATTATGTTTTATAATTACTAACATCACAAGTGTGAAAAAGCAGTTCCCTGCATCTCCCTGCTAAGGTCATTCTGTCAGCAAGTAGGTTCCATGCGTTAAATATCTCTGAGCAAAAGCTAAATGAAAAAGGCATGCTCAGAAAAATCATGGCTTGAGCATCACTAGGGGCCAGTGTCACCTCCTGTGACTAACAGGTGGATGTGGACAGGTTGCTCCTTGGAAACCCTACCAGGGAGGGAAGGGAACACTCCTGCCAGACCCAGTCCCCGTCTGCCCCCTCCAGTCCATTGAAATATGGGCAATCTGCCCATCCAAACCTCAGCTCTTGGTCTCATAGAATCCTTCTTGCATGAATTGCCACTAATTCATATTGCAAGCCCACAGAGGGAGCTGAGTAGACATCTGGGTTGGGCCGCAAGGCATCTTTGAGTAGAACTCAGGTTATACTGTTATCTAACCGTGTCATTTTGGACACAGTACTGAACCACATCATAAAATGCAAAGACTGAATTACATTCGTGATTTGCAAACACAGGCAAATATCGGAATTACCTGACCTTTGTAAAATTTTTTAATTCCTTTGTAAAAACAGGTTTTAATCCCTGGTTCTATTCTTCAGAGATTTAGTTGAGTCTTGAAATTCTGTGTTTTTAAAAGCTCTGCAGATGATTGGGATTCACATCAAAGTGTGGGACCCTTTAGACCAGATGTGGTCTCTGTCTCCAGAAAAAAGGAAAAAAAAGAAAAAGAAAAAAAGAATCCCGGACTAATGGGACAGACAAGTAATCAGATAAGCAAAGGATGGCAGCAGGGTGACAGGAGCTGCTGCAGCGGTGTGCATGCAAGCTCTGCGGGCATTCCAGTCCTGGTCGCAACTAGCTGTGACCCCTGTTCTTCCAAGGACTCTTTGTCATCTCTTTTCCTTCCCTTCCTGTTGCACTCTTAGCTAAATGTAAAGTGACTTCTTGATTCATTCAGCTCAGTTCCATAAACCTCTACTGAAGCCCTACTCTTTACTGGAAGGAGAAGATTCCTGCAAGGGATTCAAACATGAGTAAGAGGTGCTCCCTGACTTGTCATATTGTGCCTTAGAAGGCATTGCAATTGACCGGGCGCAGTGGCTCATGCTTGTAATTCTAGCACTTTGGGAGGCTGAGGCGGGTGGATCACAAGGTCAGGGGTTCAAGACTAGCCTGGCCAATATGGTAAAGCCCTGTCTCTACTAAAAATACAAAAATTAGCTGGGTGTGGTGGCAAGCGCCTGCAGTCTCAGCTGCTTCATGAGGCTAAAGGAGGTCACTTGAACTTGGGAGGCGGAGGTTGCAGTGAGCCAAGATCGTGCCACTGCACTCCAGCCTGGACTCCAGAGCAAGACTCCGTCTCAAAAAAAAAAAGAGAGAGAGAGAGGATATTGCAATTTACTGTCATAAAGCATTAACATTTCCACAAGAGGAATGCGAAGTTCTGTGGGAACACAAAGGCAGGGAGAGCGATTCTTGCCAGGAAACTAGAAGGTATCAGACAGGGGCAGCACTGGAGCTTGTCTGGGTCCCAAAGGATGGAGGAAAGGATTCAAGGAGGTCATTGCATCTAAGGGACAGAGAGAAAGGCACGCAGGTAGGAGGAGCTTTGCGGTATGTAAGGTGCTAGGAACCGCTCATAGGCCTCGGGGGTGTGTGATGAAGAATCAGAAATAAGACGTAGACGATAGGCCGTGCCAAGTGGTAGAGGGATGTGAATGCTCAGCTCAAGAGTTCGGCGCTGTTTTATGGATAAGACAAACAATTAGCTATGGGCAAGGTAATGGCATGATCAGTTATTCTTCAGGAAGGGCATCCTGCCAGGGGTACCACATTGATGACAGTGGCAAAGACCAGAGATGCAGAGATGAGTGAGGGACCTGCTTCACCTAAGAGGCACTTAGGCAGTGGCAGAGGGAGTGGGAGGAGGGACAGACCTGTAGACCGGCGGGATGGGGGCAGGGAGGGGGGAGGAAAAGATATGCCCAGGGCTTGAAATCTAGGTCAACTGGGGAATGAGGTGCCACTCAGACAGGGACCGAGAGGCCACGCAGAAGGACGAGAGTATCAGATAAGAATGAAATTCACCTGCTAGTAACAAACACCTAAAGTGACAGTGGCTGAAATCAACAGAGACTCAGTTCCTCACAAGGAGTGAGGAGGGGACAGCCCCGGGCTGCGGTGGCAGCTCCAGGCTCCTGTCTCTTCCCTGCCAGTCGGCAGGGTCTGGGCCATGACTCCCATCCTCTGAGTCGCTGCATGGTTTCTAGATGGCAAACACAGTGTCAAGCCAAAATGTCCACATTCCAAGAAGAAAGTTGGAGGAAAAGGAAAACAGGATTTTCTTCCCATCTAAGTCAGTCTCCTACTTTCTTGGAAACCCCACCTGATCCCTGATCACTTCCTTTTTTTATTTTTTTACTCTTTGAGGCAGAGTCTCACTCTGTTCACTCAGGCTGGAGTGCAGCGGCATGATCTCAGCTCACTGCAACCTCCGCCTCCCAGGTTCAAGCAAGTCTTTTGCTTCAGCCTCCCCAGTAGCTGGGATTACAAGTACCCACCACCACGCCCGTCTAATTTTTTGTATTTTTGGTAGAGATGGGTTTTTGCCATGTTGGTCAGGCTGGTCTCAAACTCCTAGCCTCAAGTGATCTGCCTGTTTTGGCCTCCCAATGTGCTGGGATTACACTTCCATTTTTAATGTCATCAGCTACTTACAGCTCCAAGGAAGCATGGGAAATGTACATGTTGCCTTTAGGAATAAAACAGTGTTCTGTGGATAAGGAGAAGGGGAGATGGATATGGGCTGGTCAGTTGCATCCTCTGCCCCAGAAGGAGCCCTGGAAGGCAGGCAGGAGCTCCACGCTGTGATGAAGAGCTCTGCCTGCTGACTCACAGCCCCAGGGTCAGGTTGAAGTGGGGTTTCCAGCTGGGTAAAACCAGAAACCTGGACTGAAATTAGGGGTGAAGTCAAAATAGCAAATAGGAAGAAAAGCTAGGGGCAGAGGCTTCCAGGAGACCCAGTCAGAGCCAAGAACATGGGAGGTGGGGGACCAAGGTCAGAACCAGCCAAGAGTGGGTAGAGAAACAGCGTGGTCCAGCTGATGTGCAGGAGAGGCAGAGCAGAGCATTCCCAGGGACCAGGTGGGTCCGCTGGGCTCACATCTGATGATCGCATCTCTGCCCGTACCTGGAACTGATCACAGGTTCAGCCCTGCACGTCCAGCCTGCCTACACCCCACAGGGTCTTGACCCCCATTTGCTATAAATGATACACAGATAGTGACGACTGCTGTGGACTGGATGAAAAATTAACAACACCCAGGTAGATCTTTACACAGTGACCTTAAAATAGACATGCAGATTTGACTACATACTTTCAGATCCCCAATTTCTTTAACCCATCTGACCTTCCACAAGCCTGAGTAGAGAACAAAATAAAATTCTTTATGGGTGACAGTCATGAGAGGAGCTCAGCTCCAAAAACCCGACCAAAGATATAACAGGGTGTGGTGTTGGGCGAAACTGATCCTGTGTTAACTGGCAACTGTAAACGTGTGGTAACACCAGAGTGAGTGACACTCGCCTCTCTGAGCCCTGGCTTCTTCGTAAAATGATGGAGCTGGGTCAGATGATTCTCTGTGACTTTCCAATTCTGAAATTCTGCGAACCCAAAAACCTGTGTAAATCTGCGGCACGTTACTTGATACATTAGATGCTTTGGAAGCACTTACACTGGTGCTGATACGGCCAACAGAGGGCCGGATCTCTTCTGTAGCCTTGGGCTAACAGAGGTGCTTGTTCCTTCTCCCCTCCTCTCACCCGCATCTTTGCAGCTGTGCATCCTCAACTGTGAAGGGAAGGTCTTCCCCAGCCCGCTCTGGACCCCATGCACCAAGGTCATGGCTAGGAGCTCCTGGCAGCTCGGCCCGGCCGCCCCAGAGCACGTGGCAGCTGCTCTCTACCAGCCCGGAGCCTCGGAGATGCGGCATCTGCGGCGAATGCCCCGTGTCCGGAGCCTGTTCCAGGAGCCTGAAGAGCCCGAGCCTGGCATGACGGAAGCTGGCGAGACGGAGCAGAAGCAGCTGCAGAAGAGATTCGGGGGCTTCACTGGGGCCCGGAAGTCGGCCCGGAAGTTGGCCAACCAGAAGCGGTTCAGTGAGTTTATGAGGCAGTACTTGGTCCTGAGCATGCAGTCCAGCCAGCGCCGGCGCACCCTGCACCAGAATGGTAATGTGTAGCCGGAAGGGGCGCTCCTCCCAGCTGTACCAGCCACTGCAACCCATGAGTGAGTTGGGCACCAATAAACTGGGGGCAAGGAGAGACCTCACATACCATCTTAGCCTTGCTCCCAGGCCTGTAAGCACATTCGTTCATACGCGCACACAAACACACACACACCCTCGAGGATCATCCCCAAACACACACACACACACACCCTCGAGGATCATCCCCAAACACACACACACACACACACACACACACACCCTCTCAAGGAGTCAGCCCACCCTTTCTCTAGGGAGCAAAGATTTTCCTCTGTGAAGCTGACCACTCCTGGCTAAAGACTGGTTACCATGGGGATAAGAGTAGTATATTAAGACAACTAATTCCTCTATCACTCTCTAGAAGCTTAGTTACCGTAAGGACAGTTAAGTGGGCCAATACTCCCATCCGGTTTCCTTGGCAACCAGTCAGCTCACCTGTCCTCTAGACTGTCTCTCTAAACACCAGGAGCGGGACCTACTCTCAGCCATTCGCAGAGTCCACTAACCATAGTTATGATGGTGCTACTTCATTTTCAAAGATGGCTTACACATCCCTCGCCTTTCCCCAGGTCTCAGGGTGCCTGGCTCAGTGGAAACATTAAAGTTTCCCATTTTACCCGGCCAAGAGTTCTTGTTACAATCAGGAGTTGTGGTTTCTGCTCTTCCTCCATCCACAAGCCATTTGTCCATCCTGCCACCTTGCCAGAGAGGGACCGATGCCCTGTGGTCAATGGTATCATTACTGAGCAAGACATGGAGAATTTGGCCAATGGACCTAGTAGCTACTAAAGGGGTTCATTTTCTTTCCTCCATTTCGCTTCTTTCTGGTGTGCCATTTTTGTTTTGGTTTTGTTGGCTTGCTTGCTTTTATTCCTCTCTCTTTTCTTCCTTGTTCTCTTTCTTCTGCTCTGTTTCTACCCTCTCAGGCACCTGATGCAAGTCTACAGGTCTAATAATAGACATCAAAGACTCTAATTGAGGCCGGGTGCAGTGGCTCATGCCTGTAACTCAAGCACTTTGGGGGGCTGAGGTGGGTGGATCACCTGAGGTTAGGAGTTCAAGATCAGCCTGACCAATGTGGAGAAACCCCTTATCTATTAAAAACACAAAATTAGCTGCGTGATGTCGTGCACCTGTAATCCCAGCTACTCAGGAGGCTGAGGCAGGAGAATCACTTGAACTCAGGAGGCAGAGGATGCAGTGAGCAGAGATGGTGCCATTGTACTCCAGCCTGGGCAACAAGAGTGAAACTCCATCTCAACAACAACAAAGACACCTAATTGATTACTTAGTCGTTCAAAACCCAGCTTTCCTTAGACCATCAACCAATACATCACTTTGAGTGACACTGACAAACTAGCACAGTAGAATTTTCTGAAAAATTAGAGAAGTCCCAACCATCAAGGCTATGTGCCTTAATTTGTATATGGGAATATGATCATCTGCAGAGTCCTATACCTCTCCTTAGAGAGCTAAGAAACTTGCCTATATTCATCTATTTTGCATTGCTATAAAGGAAAACCTGGGGCTGGGTACTTTATGAACAAAGTTTCTTTGGCTTACGGTTCTGCAGTCTATACAAGCAGCAAAGCACCAGCATATGCTTCTGGTGAGGGCCTCGGGGAGCTTTTACTCATGGCAGAAGGGGAGCTGGCGTGCCACATGGCAAGAAGGGGCAAGAGAGGGAAGAGGGGAGGTCCCAGCTTCTCTAACAACCACATCTCCCGGGAACTCACTACCATGGAGTGGGCACCAAGCCATTCCTGAAGGATCCACCCCCACGACTCAAACACCGCCCAGTAGGCCCACCTCCAACACTGGAGATCACATCTCAATATGAAATGAGAAGAGGACAAACTTCCACACTGTATCATCTGCCCTAAAGAACCAGTCAGTTCATCCACATCACCCCAAAACATTATCCAAGTGGGGCTTCTCCCTGAATCACAGCATAAGAGAAAAATGTCTGCATGTGCCGTTTTATGTTGCATCCCATTGTCAGAGGTAGCTATGTCACTAATAAGCTTCGTGAAGATATATGAGTGCATATGCTAACGTTTGGTGCCCACAGTTTAGCACGGAGACGGCCCCTTTGCAGGTAGGCCGGCATGTTTGCCACAGGCCTGTTACCAAATATGGGCACACGTATTAGGTTGTGAAGAGAAGGCTGATGTGTTTATTTTAGCAGGATGACTCATCTCCGAAGGCCCCAAATTAACCTGCACTGCTTTTGAGCCATCCTCCTGGATGCTTCACAAGCCTCCTGTTTCTTTCTAAGCCGTATCTGCACAGCACTTAACATAAATCGTTCAGAAGTAGCATGGGTTGAATTCTTTCAACTCTTAAAGAGATTCTTCTTTAAAGTGTCTCTTCAGGGACACTGAAGCTCGTGGCTCATTCTGAACGATGACCATGTTCTTTATAACCCAGTTGAAAATCAGTCCCATTAACAGGAATCCATTTATTTTTTAAAAAATGATCTGAGCCTCCATCCAGGCCATTGGTTTTTCGAATCTTCTATTATGCTTCCAACGGAGAGGCACTGAAACCAAGCCGGGAAGGAGCTTCTGTCTGCGGCCCTGCTCACATGTCAAGTTCTGGATGGAAACTGGAAACATTAGCCAGCTCATTGGGATATTACTGATGACTCTCCTTTCTCCTTCTGCAACCATCTCTCTGTTTCTTTCTCCCCTACATGCACGGTGGGTTAGTTCCAATACGGATGTTATTTATGAGGCAGTCTATGACAGGCGGCTTCAACCTTGTTTTCATCCGCATACACACACCCCAGCCTGCCCTACACATGATGAAGATGTCTGCATCTTGGGGAACTCTTGTTACCAATGCTGTCCTTGACGTCTACAATATCTAATACTAATCAACAGGGAGAAGGCTGGGAAGAAGTGGGGCCACCTTACACTGAAATGGGAAAAAGAACCCTATTCAGGGCCGGGCGCGGTGGCCCACACCTATAATCCCAGCACTTTGGGAAGCCAATGCAGGTGGATCACCTGAGGTCAGGAGTTTGAAACCAGCCTGGCCAACACAGTGATCCCTGCCTCTACTAAAAATACAAAAATTAGCAGGCGTGGTGGCGGTCACCTGTAGTCCCAGCTACTTGGGAGGCTGAGGCAGGAGAATCCCTTGAACCCAGCAGGCAGAGGTTGCAGTGAGCCAAGATCATGCCATTGCACTCCAGCCTGGGCAACAAGAGTGAAACTTCGTCTCAAAAAAATAAATAAATAAATAAAAATAACCCTATTCAGAAGGTGTAATGATGTCCTAGGAAGGAAAGGCATTGGGGTGCAGGCCCACCTCTAGACAGAACTTGTCACAGCTGGTCTTGGGTCTGCCTTCCTTTCCCCCGACCTTATACTGCCTTCCTCTTTTCTGCTACTCTCAGGCCTTGCCCCTTCTAGGCAGTGGAAACTGAGCACATTCATTCGTGGTCAGGTATCAGTGCCATCAGGCTCAAAGAGCACTTGGAAAAACACGACTATAGAACAAGGACTCTTTCGCATGGGCTCTGAACACCAGGGAGAGCTGTTCCCCGGGAGGGGCTTGTCACTGTGCCTTTCACAGCCCATGGACTCCCCTTTAGTCTATTAGTCCAGCCAGTGGAGCTGGGGCTGGGGGAGCAGACATGCAGAGGAGCTGGAGGACCCCTCTGGCTATGTTAGAAACAATTTCTTTGGGTTGATAGCTTTTCTTTGCCTCCTTTTCACTGCTTCAGTCTCTAGGGGAAATAGAAAAAGTTCTGAAAAACAATCACGTTTGCTATTTTGTGATCATTTCTGTCTCTGCAGGCGTCCAGGTGATCCCCCAAACAGCATGTGTCCAGCCCCAGACCTGCCGCCTGGGAATCAGGATTCCTTCTTCCCCAAGGCACTGAGGACCTGCAGAGCCGGCAGGCTTCGTTCGCCTCCAGAACCTCCCCGTCTGGTTGTTCCTCCCCAGCCCCCGGCATGTTTCACCACAGCCCTGTTGCTACATCAGAGTGTATTTTTGTAACTCTTCCAGCTACCATTACGATGGCCCCATCTCTCCTGCTCACCCGCCTAGTCCCCCTTCTAGGGGCAGGTGAAAGGAATAGGAAATCGAACCTGGGGCTTTGACTCGCCACTGCCATAACTTGTTTGTAAAAGAGCTGTTCTTTTTGACTGATTGTTTTAAACAATGATTTCTCCATTAAACTTCTACTGAGCAAATGGTTAATAAATTGGTTTGCTGTTTTTAAATGAAGTGACGGAAGCAGACTTTGCACACACACACACAAACAGCGCTGCAGCTCCCGATGGGCAAAGGTAGAAAGTGCGCGGCACCCAGATCCCAGTGAGGTAATAAATGCACACAGCTGTGTGAATGGACGGCCGGAGAGAGGGCAGGGATCTCACACCCCTGCGAGCATCAGCGCCACAGAGGGACAGACTGCTGGCCCCACCCGGTTTCAGAAGGTAGAAATCTGCCTTTTCAACAAGCTCCAGGTGGTGCTGGCCCCGCGGGTTTGGGCCCAGTGGATTGGGATGCACAGCAGGGAGCAGGGCGGAGAGAAACCTGCCGACGCCACTTTGACCCCCAGCTTCACACGTTAGGGTGTGCCACTGTCAGAGTCCAGCCAAGAAACACCAGGCAACCCCATACCACGTCTGTCAGGGAGTGAACCGTCTACACAAGTGGGCAGGGTTGCAGAAGATCAGCAAGGGATGGCGGGTGCTCTGGTGGAGCTGGGGTGCCCTGGGAGGGGAAAGGAGTTCCAGGACCCACAAGGACTCTAGCTCTCCGGAGCTTTCAATAGAGAAATCCAGCCCCTTACTCACACACTGTGGCGGCCAGGATTCAACACCCCCACTTCCCTCCTCCTGACTGTCAAACTCCAGCCAAACCCAACCAGAAGCTGGAAAGTTGGGGGGTCGACCCACTGAGGCAGCTGCAAAGGCAGGGTTTGGGGGTGAGCTGCAAATGGAGAAGGTGGGTAGCTAACCGGGGGTGAGGGGTGCCTTGGCAAATGCAGAACAGATCATTCTATTCGAGGCCTTCTTAGAAGGCTGAGCTGGAACAAGGAGACAGAGAAGGGGAGAAGGAAGTCCCTCACTGCACCCCCAAGATATGAACAAAGGCAAAAAGGAGGGAAAAAGACAAACTGCTCTCCAGGCTGCTGGGCGTGGCTGACTCAGGCCGTGATGAAGTGTCTGCATCTTCTCAGAGTGTGACACCCCCACCGGCCAGCAAGATGAAGGGTCCCTGCAATCCACCCCCAGAGACATTCACACTTCCCAGAGCTCCTCATCACCTCCCTGCCTTCCCTCTTCCCCAGAGCCTGTTGCCACAGCTCCTGCCTTTCCCAACCAGAAGGACGACTCAGTGCAGAAAGGATCCTGGCGGGCCTCCCGCCTGCCCCCCCAACACCTTGAACTAATTTTAAATACACCTTGAACGTTTAAACACATTTCCACAACTTCCTCCAGCAAGCCCGGTGTGCCTGACTTGGTCTTCCTGGAACCTGCCATTGCTTCACTAAGTGGTTCTCAAAGTTCAGCAGCTGAAACTGCACAAACCAGCCCCTGGATGGAATGACGCCTTCTGCTTCCAACGGCCTTCCCACCCAGGCCAGCCCGGCCAGCCACCTGGGCCATCGCAGCACCTGGAACTGACGTCTGGATGGAGCAGACCATGTTCAATAGGTAGCATGTGACTGATTCTCTCCTGTGTCACTCGCTTGCTGTTCAAAAGACTCAGGAATGCAGTCAAGAATATGCTCCCTGTTGTCAAGAAAAGCAGCAGAAAATACTGACTGCCTGGATTACAAACCTAGTGCCATTATTTCCCAGTTTATAATACTGGGCAAGTTATTTAACCTCTGTGCCTCACTCTCCTCATCTGCAAAATGGAACGACGACCGCCCTCTCTCATGGGTTATATATAACAGGTAACCCACGGACGTGCTCGGCCTAGTCACTGGGAAGCATTACCTAATGTAAGTATAAGCAAACCGACGTCATGCTTTGCTTCAGTGTGATAAGCCACCATCTGTGTGACACCAAGGGCAAGGACAGTGAGAATCTTATCTTTTGCAGGGGAAGGGGCAATGGACAGGCATACGTGAAATCAGACAAGGTACCATTTTATTCCTTATAAAATATATTTCATATTGTTGCTGTAAAACCATTACATTTCACATTTTTTTAAAAAAATTTTTTAACAGTAAAAATAATACTTGGAAGACAGCTGAGGGAAAAGGCGCCAATAAGACAAATTCACAGATGGGATTTTTCTCCCTCTTCTTTTTTTTTTTTTTTTTTGCCCCTGGTAAAGTCAGAACCCCTGGGATGACCAGAAAGTAACAGGACAGATTTCTCCCAACAAATCAGAGTCTCCACATCTGAATGAATATTGTTCTCCAAGGACTCAAGCTAGAGACTCACGACAGTGTGGCCGCGGCTTAAAACACTTTTTTCTTTTTTTTGACTTTTTCTTCTTTTTGTAATTACTTTTCAGAAAGCAATTGCAAAATTGCTTTCTGAACCAGTTTAAAAGTCACATGATTCGATCCAAGCTATCTTACTTTCAATGGTCCTTTGCTCTGCACCTGGGACGTCGCCTGGCCACAGACGTCATTCGCTGGACTCTCCGGGCACTAGAGTATCCGGCATCCTTACGGCTGCTCAACACACAGCCCCAGACTCTGAAGGTGATTCCAAAAAATGTTCGGAAGAAAGTCACACCGCTGGAATAAACAGTTTCCCAAGACAACTGCTTTGAAAGTCAGTCCTGCTCGTTTCTAAAAGCCCACCCGCGGCATCCTCCTTCCAGCAGCGCCCACTGCCTGGGCTGGAAAGGAGGGAGATAAAGATGAAGAAAATAGGCGTGATCACCGAGTCGGTTCCCCAGCCAGCCTCACCCTCCAAGAAGACACGAATGGAGCAACCCCGAGAACAGAGGAGCACATGTGAAGAACCAACATGACAGCCACGGGATGGCAGCGCGGGCAGAGGGGACGCAAGGAGGCCGCCGGCCAAGGAGGACGAGGGAGGGGGAGAGCACGGGCGGAGAAGGCAGCACCAGAACCAAAGAACAAGAACAAAGCAGAACCAGCGCGGCTTCCAGACAGCTCCCTCCCTTTCCTCCTCCTTCCGCTCCTGCCCTGTGTACCAACGGCCTCACAAAGAGAAAGATCCGTATATCCAGTTATATCTACACGGTCCAAACTGGGGACGGGAGGAATTCAAACAGCTTCCTAAAGACGAGATGGCAGTGAACACTGACGGAGAGGGGAAGGGGAGGCCCTCCTGAGTGAAGCACCCACGTGTCAAGAACGCTCCCCCATCTCACAGTGAGGACTGCAAGGGGGTGGTCCTGGGAAGTGAGGGGGGTCGGGAAATGCCATCACCGACTGCCAGCTCTTAATTCTCAAGGAGGTTGAAGGGACAGGAAGGAGAACCATGCGCCACCTTGGCTGGCCTGGCTTTGAGCTTTACAAAGAGACAGAATTCCACATACATGTTTTTACTAAGTTATAAAAATATACCCCGTCACCAAAGACACCTGTGCTTAACGGTCTGTCTCTTCTGTCACCACCCTAGGGCACTACACCCTTCCCGACCTATTGCCAGGCCTACAGATTTCGTAACACTCAAAGTGTCTTGCCTGAAAAAGCACGCGTCTATCTCCCCCATGAAGGGGCCAAGGGAGCCTTGGTGGTCCACCCAGGACTGGGAGGACGCCTCAATGACAACCCCGGGGTGGATGCTGACACTCTGTCCCAGGAGAGGTGGCTGGGCAGGATTCCCTGAGTCCCTGACAGCTGGGACACAGAGCCAGAAACTGTTCCCAAGGCAGCTGGGCAGCGGGCTGTCACATTCCAACGAGCCCTGAGGAATCCCCAAATAAGTCACGCGGGGAGGAAACTGAGACACCAAAACAGCAACATGCCCCTCGGTCCGGGCGTGACTCCGTCTCCACGCACGGCTGGTCGGCATGGCACTAAGCTCCCTAGACCTCCCTCTTTCTCCACAAGCACAGCTCTGCTCATCGACCTGCACACAGCCCAGTCCCCCCTAAATCCCTGCAGGCTCCAGAAACACCAGTGGCCAAAATGCCAGCAGCCACTGATCCAAAGTCACATCTCCCTCCCATCATTTCCTCATCCTGAGGCTCACAGGTGCAAGGCTCCCCTTGACCGCCTTCATCCTGCTTTCAGGCAGCAAACAGCAATGGGGACATCCCTAGCGGGACCAGGAAACAGAAAGGAACCTCCAAAACCTCCAAAACCTCCCTGGGTCTCTCCTGGCCACCCAAATAGAAGGAAACTTTCATCAGCCAAGGCTTCTGAATACATCATAAAAGAAAACAAAGCATTTCTGAGGTGTCCTTTCCATAACCGGAGGGAGGACGCGGCAGAAGGGCGCTTCCTCGGATAAGAGCAGAGGGTTTCCAGATGCTCAAACCCTCACGGACTTCCTCGAGGACAGAGGAGAGAAGGCTCACGGTAGTGTTTAACTGCCACATTTCAAAAAGCGAATTCTGATCAGCCTTTTGGCTCAGCTATTTGGCGACAGTCTTTTAAAAAATTTCTTACTCTGGGCTTTGAGAAGAAGCCATTTAATATTTGTTGGGGTGCAACCCAGTGTCTGAGGGAACCCAGATTTAAGTCGCTGTCACCAAAAAAGGGCTTTCCTTTGACTTCCAAGCAGGGTGCTCAGACAGCGGGCAGGAGGTGCCCTCCAAGAAGAGCAAACCCCTCTTCTGCCCCTGGCCAGGCAGTCTTGCACTCTGAGTCACCCGGCAGTCAGAAACTCTTTTTTTTTTTTTTTTTTTTTTTTAAGAAAAGTAAATGTATCTTGCTCACAGTCCTTTCTGGAAGAGTTGAGAAAGCAAAGAATTCACGGACTCAGCAGGAAGCAGAACGAGCTGTTCCTTCTTTCGCTACACACGAGCTAATCCCCCAGGGCGGGGGCTGTGGGAAACGGAGGGCAGTTAATTCTTTGGTCACTGCTTCACTGCTGAATAGCCTTGGTCAGTTTTGGCTCTCTCCTATTTTAGAGGGAAAAAAATATTTTTGTTTCTTTTTTTAAAAAATAAAACGTTCCTGCAATGGGAGAAAATTGCTTTAAGTGTTACACCTTAGCCAACAGAGCCCAAACGCCGCGTTGCCGTTCTTTCTCTTTCGGAGTCTGCCAAGAGCTGGTGACCCTCCGCTTCTTGTCAGCAGCTGCCAGCAGCGAAGGCGCAGAGCAGAGGCTGCGGGCTGGCTCAGTCCAGGAAGCGCTGGCAGGCCTTCTTCCAGCGGCAGGCTGTGCACCACTGGTCCCGGTGCTCGATGCCGTACACCTTGCGGCACTTCTTGGCCTCCCCTCGGGCTTTCCTGCAGAAAGAGAGGAACGCGAGTGGAGTCCCACACAACTGGTGGACCGAGCAGGGATGGGAGAACAAGCAGAGGCCGGGAGGCGCAGCTCCCGGCAAAAGCCACCAGGACCAGGGCCCAGAGGCTCCTCCGACCAGTCGTCCCATCCCGTGCATCCACCATCTGGGGACTAACCCTGGTGACTTCATCTGGGTGGGATCGGAGTCCCTGCTGCTGGAGACAGGGCACAGAAACCAGAAGGCAGGGGACAACAGCAGATGTCTCACCTGGCTCCGCTCTGGGCCCGGGGTGGAGAAGTGACGATCAGGTGAGATTTCATTGCAGGTGCTGGTGGCTGGGGCTCGCTGAAGCTTAGCGACCGGCTCCGGACCTGGGCGTGGGGAGAGGGGCCATGAGCATGGGACAGACAGGAAAAAGAGAGGCAGCCACACGTTCCCAGCTCCTTCTAATGCAGGAGCCCTTGCACCTTCTCAGGGAGGACACTCCAGCAGAGGGGAGCTCTTGGCAGGAGAGTGAGGAAGGAGCAGGCCTTCATGCCACAGTCAGGACCCAGCCGAGGACAAGGACAGGGGAGCCACCGAAACTGGCCCCCTCTGAGGTTCTCCCTAGAGGGGACTTGGAAGGAGTTGCCATGCCTGGAAGCCTCGAACTGCCTAGTCTGGCAATGTGATATACAATATGGCACCGCCTTGCAGGATAAACTTAAGACCAGTGCCTGCTAGGCAGAGTTCAAAACGACTTCCCGCTGATCTGAGTTTGGGGTCCACCTATGACCCCTGTCCCCCGTGGCCTTGAGATTTCTGACCCATCCCATGCAGCCTCCACGTTCTCTCCCTTCCTCTCCTCTCAGCATTAAAATCCTAAAAACACCCACGGGCACTCGGGGATGATGGGCACTGGCACTGACCCCAGCCTCGCCTGGTGACTTTCTTGGCAAGAAACCTGCTTGCTCTGGGTATCCTCTACAAGCACCTCCTTCCACCTCTTCCAGGGACTGTGGCCAACTGGGGAGTGCCGGGGAGGGGGCGGCACAGAGAGATCTTCAACACGTTTGGGGGCTGAAGGCAAGATGGCCACACTGACCTGTGGCCGCGTGCCCTGTGCCCGAGGGAGGGCTTGCAGCCCTGGGATGTGCGGGACAGCCGTCGGCCATACCGGGCCCCAGCCGAGCTGCCGGCACACTCACCGGAGAGAGGGAGCAGGCAGCGGAAGGGGCAGCAGCCCAGCTGACACTGGTGTAGATGTGGGGCGAGACGGGGATCTGGAAGGACGGCAGAGCCTGCGGAAGACGAGGGCATCAGCCGGGATTCTAGCTCAGGAAGCATTCAGAGTCTGCTCACAATCCCCACAGCCTCAGGGCAGCAGCAGAAGTCACAGCTCTGCATACGTGCAATGATGAGAAAGTTCTGGGACACACTCGGCTTTCCCTAGGGCAACACTGGAGCACCCAATGCTTTGAAGCAGCCTCCTTACTGCGAGGCGCCAATCTCATCCTGGAACCCTTCCCTCGGAGCTAGTCTACGTGCCAGTCTCATGAGTTAATCACTGCAGAAGATTTCACTTCTCAACCGGATCGCCTACCAAGAACATGCCACGGCAGGTGCCCAAAGAGGCCCAGAGCCTCCTGCATCCTGGGGCAGGGCTGGGATAAGATACGGGATCCCCCAGCAACGGCTTCAAAGTAGCAGCCTGCCCTTGGGTATCCAAAGTCAGGGCTATTTGTGAAAACGCCAGCCACGTGTCTGGGCCCCACAGGTCAGCTGGGGCCGGAAGTGGGCCAAACATGAAGTCGCCAAGCGGCCACTCATTCTAACAAGGAGAGCTGGCTCGTTTCATAAAGGCTTTCTCATTGGAAGCAATACCTTTTAATAACTAATTTGCAAATGGGCCCAGAGACTGATAAAATAGGCACAAAAGGATTTTAAGAAACACCAGCACACAGCAGGCTGCATATTCCTTGAGTACCTGCTACGTGCAGCAAAGATCGTCCTAAATGTCACCCTCTGTGGTAAGTTTCTCATCCACACGGGATTAAGAGGTTGGTCCCTCTGGCACCTACAACACCTCCTGCCTCTAGTAATTAGTACTTTGACTAGTTATTAAAATTAACCACAGTTACACATGCCTTTCTCTCTCGATCTGAATCACGCCCTCCACAAGGGCAGGGGCTAAACCTTCTACCTGAAAAGCTTACTTAGTCCAATTCTTGGCCTGTAGTGAGTATTCAAAACATGTGTGCTGGACTGTTTGTCCATGGAACTCAATTCTAGGACCCAGACATCACTGTGGGAAGCCCAACTCCACTACTCCATCCTCTCTTATAAGCAGAGGTGTGACAATTCCCCCGCCTAAATCCATCCCCCAGTTACATAGCCATTCAGCTAGATTTCTAGTAACCACTCATGATTCTAGAAATTCCCCTATTTATGGAGTAGTGAAATCAGTTTCCTTTTGTTTCTTTGTAGAGGAGATTAGCAATTTGGTCAAAGGGCTCAGCCTTCCATCAGGGTGGTCGGTGGTCTGTCATCAGGCTGGCCCGTGATCAGTCAGCTTCCAGCCTGAGCCTCCAGCGCACCCTGCCCCATACCTGGTATGCATGGTCAGCCTGAATGTGCCAGAAGGACCCAGGAGCTGACTTGCTGAGAGCCCCTGAGGGCAGGGAGGACTCCGGGCCAGGGTGTTCTGGGCCGGAGGACTGGGCTTTGTGCAGAGGTGGTGGAAGAGCGGACAGGGGCACGCCGGTCACGCTGGAGGTGGGAGCTGGCTCGGCGGTGGGAGTCCCAGGGACGGGGGGGCCCACAGCAGCAGCGGCGGCGGCAGATTCCTCCCTCATCTGCACCTCTGTGTAGTAGAAATCCTCCTCCCGCTTGAACTGGTCAGAGTCCACCGTGTCCCTGTGTGGGAGGGAGAGGTAGCATTATTAGGGGCACACTGCCCTCTTCAAACCCAGCGGGGACCATAGTGGGAAGGGAAGTGATTGTTTGAGGCCACCCAGTAAGCCAGGGACAGAATCCAAGACAACACCCAGGAGCTCCGCTCCTGACAGGTGTCACCAGGATTATGTGCTGCACATCAAGGGGAATTATTTTTCCTGGCCCCTACGGCTCGTCCTCTCCCAGAACATGTGCCAACCTCTCCTCTGGCAGGAGGCATCCCACGCTGAGCACGACCACGAGCCCTCTGTGGGCCCCACCTGCCTGCAGTCACGCTTTCTCCCCCAGGGCTGTGAGTCAGCTCCTAACACTGCAGCCTGCAAGCTCGCTCTGCACAGAACACAGCCGAGGCCCCAGGGCGGGGCTTGAAGAGACCCTCTCCCGAGGAAGACTTGTTGGTGCAGTGCTCGGCCACTAAACATCTTGGAAACGAAGTCTCACCAGCAACTGAACCAAATGGCCCTGTTTCTAGCCAGAACTGAAACATCTGGCTTCCTGCAGCAAGCAAGAAGACATCCCTGAGACAGACACAGCTCCCTTCCCATCAATAGCAACAACGCTCACCAGGATGTCCTTCCCAGGGGGCCAGGAAGAGACCCCAAGGGGGTGTCCCCAGCAAGCCATGGTCCTGAAAGCACTGTGGGCCACGGGTTCTAGGGACGCAGCAAGGTGGAGGGACCCTGCACACCACCCTAGCTGGAGCCCTGGGCTCGCACCTACCCCAGGTGGAGGGCTTTGACGTGTCTTTTGATGCCCACAATGGAGCGCAGCACTTTGCCACAGTTTGGCCACAGGCACTTGTACATCACCTTCACAGAGTTCTAGGGGAAAGGAAGACGGGGTGAGTGGGTATGCCTTTCTCCTTAGCTCTTGCTCACCCTTACCCAGTGGGGACTCAAACTGGCTGTTGTCCCCAGCCCGACCCAATAAAAACCTCCAGGAAGGAGGTTCTCTGGAATCAGAGAAACTTCCAACCAGGGGCCAGAAAGCCCCAACCTAAGAGATGGTCCTAGTGGCCAACATGGTGCTTGGTGCTGTGGCTGGAGGCTGCTCCCAGGCAGGCCTCTGCAGGTACACAAGAAAGGCAGGGATCAGAGTGGAGGCTAAAAGGGAAGAGGCTTTAAACAGGAGGAGGAGAATCCTGGGAGTATCACCAGGTAACAGAAGCAGCAATAAACCGAAATGGGGCCAGGCGTGGTGGCTCACGCCTGTAATCCCAACACTTTGGGAGGCCGAAGCGGGTGGATCACCAAGTCAGGAGTTCAAGACCAGCCTGACCAACATGGTTTCTACTAAAAATACAAAACTTAGCTGGGCATGGTGGTGCGTGCCTACAATCCCAGCTACTCAGGAGGCTGAGGAAGGAGAAGTGCTGGAACCCGGGAGGCGGAGGTTGCAGTGAGCAGAGACCACTGCACTCCAGCCTGGGCGACAGAGCAAGACTCCGTCTCAAAAAAAAAAAAAAAAGAAAACTGAAATGGGAGTGAACCCAAGACTATCTAGGGCCCACAGGGTCCCCTCCCCCCTATGGCTGGCTGTCCCCACACAGACACCGGCCGCTCTAGCCTGGGCTCACACTCACACCGCGATCACATACCTTTCTTTTTCGTGGAGCTGGTTCGTCCAACAGGAAAGGGTCAGGGTCCGTCTCAAAGCCATGATCAGTTTGGGGAGAACCAAAGGCATCCCCCAAATACTTGGGGCTGGCCTGGGGGTGGGGGGGAGACGGGGTGGAGACGCCACTGCTCCCGCTCCAGTGACCACTGGTGGTGCTGCTGCCACTGTCCGAGATGTCACCGCTCTCCTTCCACGGGTCGCAGGCTGTGCGGGAAGCTGGCCAGACGAAGAGAAGGTGAGAGGATGCTCACAGGCTTGTCCCTGGGCAAACTCTCCCTCTGAGCTTCAACAAACATGGAGAGGGGTTCCTTCACAGCAGCAATTTCTCCTGGTAGAACTGCTCTGCCCTTCAGACACTTCCTGCTACAGCCACGTGGTCATCACTGACCAGCAGACATACACTGTAAGTTCACTTTGTATAGGATTCACGCAAAGAGAACCTAATTAAAATGTATTTCTCTCTTTTTAAGCATATTTCTTTTTAGAGATGGGAGTCTTGCTCTGTTACCCAGGCCAGTCTCAAACTCCTGTCCGCAAGTGATCCTCCCGCCTCAGCCTCCCAAAGTGCTGCCTGTTTCTCACTCGATACACTAACTAAAAGGGGGAGGGGCAAAGCCTCTGCAGCCTCCAGGCCTGGTTGAGAAAGGGCACACCCAGAGTGTTGGGTGTTTTCCTACAGCTGGAGCATTTTCCTACAGCTGAAACCAACTTAAAGGGCTTCTTGACCAGCTTTCCTGAAAAATGCTTTTCAATCATCTAAACCCAGGCCAGTCCATGAAAACCCATGAGTGGAACAAACCACTCAGCCTTGGCAACCCTCTGGAGGGTGCAACGTTTCCCAGTCCTGGCTGCAGCCCAGGTGGAAACTGCTTTAATCAAGACGTGACACATTTGGAGAAGACAAGCTCCGCCAGCAATTCTGATTACCGCAAGGTGGCAGGGGGCTTTCGGGCCTGACATTGCCCTAAAGCAGCTCCCGGACACCTGAATGCCTCTGAGCAGGAGGAAGGATATCAGCAGACATAGGGAATTTTCCGTTTTTAAATGGCACATCTGCAGGCTGTGCAGGCCCAACCCACACTCTCACTCCTAGGCCAAACATCAGGTGAATTTATAATAGAGGAGAATCTGAAATTCTGATATGTGGAAATACCAAGAGAGGGGGAAAAAATGACCTGTCCTCAAAAGCCCCAACTCCCAACAGGGGCGTTCCATAGAGCCTCCTAAACCTGGATGCCAAAGTCTACCAGCACATCCCTTGTGGCCAGGATAAGATCCTACTGCCTTTCTCTCCTCCCGCTCACAGTCCCGACTGCTTCAGTGCTAATCAGGGATCTGCCTGGCACAGGCTCCCATCTGCCCAAGTTTCCAGTCCAGATTCTCCTTATATCTCACATCCCAGAAGAAGCCCACTCAAAACGAAGGGGATGGAGGAAGAACTCTCCCTTCCCCACCCCACATACCGCTGTCTGTCTCACAGCTATCACTGTCCCTTCCTGGGAACCAAGAGGTTACTACGCCTTCACACGTGCTTACAGAAAGGTACACATTCAGGGCAGAACACAAGAATCATCAAACAGGCCAACAGGCGAAAGGCCCACGCACATCCACTGATAGGAAAACTAACAGGCAGAGAAGGGCAGAGAGCGGAATCCTCCATCACTACATGCAGGATGGTCAGGACTCCTGAGTCAAATAGCAGGCACCCCCTAAAAACGTGGCAGCCCTTCCCTACAGGAATCACTCACAACAGCTCAAACGCATGAAGTCTGCATGGCAGATTTTGATTGGCACACAAAGGAAGCAAAATGTAACACAAAGCCAAACGTTATGTATGTAAGTTAATGTCTAAGTTGTAAGTGACTCCATCTTTGACCACACGTTTTTCTAGGACACAGGCAATAAATACACATTCTATACCATGAAAACAAAGTACTCCTCTACAAATGTGCAGCACTGAGTGCTGACAAGTGGACCTTTGAGAAATATTCATAATCCTCTGTTTTCTACACACAGTCATGCACACACACACGCCATCCTGACCACACAGAAACCGGCAGGAGTAGGCAGCTTCTGTGCAAACTGTATCCACGACCCTGTTAGTTAAGGTTTTGGTGGCTGTATAGGCCATGGTTCGCAGAACACTTCAAGATCATTAGGCCCAGGAAGCCTTATATTTCCACTGACTTCAGCTGTAAGATCAAAAATATACTGTAATCAAAAAAAAACTTTAATAGACAAGAATTTTTTTGTTTATAAAGGGACTTAAAATCAGGACGATGGCATACCTGATTCAGTGAGATGCTTCTATGCCGATGTGCACTTGTGTATGCATGTATTATACCCTCCTGATGGGAACTGGAGTCAATAATTTTCTTTTCTTTCCCTTTAGGACACTTTCCTGGATCTTTCCACCCAACCACCCAGATCTCCTAAGCTCTCCTGAGAACACAGAAATTAACTCCTTTCGTCTTCCCTAGCTGGCTTCTGCTAACAGAGCATGCAATACTAGGCTTCACAGCTAGGTGTCCCCGTAGTACAATGACTTTAGCAGCCTCCTCACTGACGGTCAACTTTGAGTCAAGAAAGCAACTATGTTTTCTCTCTCCTTTATGTTTAATTTCTATTTTGGAAGATTCCTTATAAGGGATACTTATGAAGGCCACTTTCCTCCTGCTATGTGCTCAGATCTAACTCCGTATTTTCCTGTAAGCTTTTAAGTAGCTTGCAATTCAGTTAGGTGTTCGGCAATGAAAAGTTCTTCCCTGGGAGTAAGGTAGGCCAGCCCGGCCATGAATTTCCCAAAAAACTTCAGGTTCACTAGCAGTCTTGCCAAACTACGGACAAACGCCCAGCAACCCTTTTTCCCCTCATATTACTGATAAAGTATTTTGGGGTTACAACTGTAGAAATTTTGTTTTATTTAATAAATTTGCCTTGAAGTCAAACCCCTGGTTTTTATTAAGCAGTTAGACTTATATTAGACATTAGCTCATTCATTTCAGGTCCCTGTCCCGTAGGCCCACACTAATTTGTGAGGCTGAATTAGGCACTTGGAACAAGGGCATGAATTTTCTGAGGCCACTAGGAGACCATTCAGCACATTTCTACTTTGTCAACTAAATATTCCTCCATCGGCCTCATTCAGGTCCCACCAAAGTGCTGGGCTCAGTCACTCCCATGGAAGAACTTACTCCGCTGGCCACTGTGGCTCAGTCCCATGCACAATTGTCTTCACAATGCACCAGGGAGCTACTCCCCAGATGAGGAAACTGAGGAAAAAGAACAGAAGCGTCTAACAACAGGCATGCAGCCAGTGGGAAGAGTCCCTGGAAATCCTTCTGCCAGGCCGGTGACGCAGGCATCTAGCTGCTGTACACAGAGGAGGTCTGTTGGGGCCTCTGCCATGCCCAGAACCCAGTCGCGCCCCGCTTGCTCACCGGAGAAGTTGGTCTCGGCCCTGGGAGGACTCTGCACAACAGGGCTGCAGGACAGGGAAGTCAGCACCATGGCCGCCATCATCTCATCCATTTCCACTGCATCCGACTTCCTGGATTCACATGCAGGAGTGGGAAAGGTTACTTCCTGGAACGGCGGGCCCATGGTCCCCGCAAAACCAGACACCGCTTCTGGCCAGTTTCACATGATCATCTTACACTTCTGGACTGTCCCCGCCAAGTCCCCCTAACTCCACTCAGCCAGTGGGTGCTCAGATCATATAAACTAAGTGAAACATGGAGGTCTCCCCTTCTTCCAGAGCAGTACTCATTCTGAGTGATGCTTATAACATTAGGCAGCCCCAGTATAAGCCGGTGGGTCCCATCCCAGTGTGACACCCTGAGACGGCCCCATTCTCCCGTAACTTTGCTGCCTGACTCTGCAGCTTAAAAAGGAGAATTTTATTTAGGGGAAAGGGAGTAGGCTCAAAATGAAATAAACACAGGGACAAAAGACACCAGACAAAACACTGGAATTCAAAAGCACAACAATTATCTCCCCTCCTTGACCTACACTTAAATTTAAGAGGAAAAAATTATACACTAACCACCTTCTCCCACTCCACCAAGAAAAATGGTAAAGCATTTTGACAGCTTTTGAATGTCAACTGAACCTACCACCCAAGCCAATGTGCAAATAAACCAGAAGCACTAAAATCAATCTGGCTGGGCGCGGTAGCTGATGCCTGTAATCCCAGCACTTTGGGAGACTGAGGCAGACGAATCACAAGGTCAGGAGATCAAGACCATCCTGGCTAATATGGTGAAACCCCATCTCTACTAAAAATACAAAAAATTAGCTGGGCATGGTAGTGCACACCTATAGTCCCAGCTACTCGGGAGGATGACACAGGAGAATCACTTGAACCCAGGGGACGGAGGGTGCAGTGAGCCGAGATCATGCCACTGCACTCTAGCCTGGGCAACAGAACAAGACTCCATCTCAAAAAATAAAATAAAATAAAAATATAAAATAAAAATCTCCCAATGCAAATGTCCATGCTTTATACAGCAGAGTTCTATAAAATGTTACGTGTAATTTTTTAAAAATCTGTATATCACTACATTATTTGGAGGCAAAATTAGAGCTGTCTAGAAGTTAATGCTGAAATATTAGGAAAAGTTAGTCTGAAATAAACTTCTAAGTAGTCTGTTTCAAAGGGCTATCTTAATTTATTTCTTACAATTGAGGTCCACTAAAATATATGACTTGGTTGTAAGGCAGCTAAACCAAGACTATTATTAATACATTAAACATTAAAGACTATTAATACATTCAACATATTAGCATCTCCATTTTTGCATGATCTTTGAATTTTCATTTCCGCAGAACGGGAAAGCAGATTCTTTGCCTGCATTCCACTAGATACACAATCGCAAATACTGCTACTCTGATCTGGCTTCAAACTACTGGGTCTGCTATGTTTTGTAGCACTCACAAACACAGAAAGAGAGGTGGAGTAGGGTGTGAGTGCTTGTACATCTTATATATAAGACAATTTCAGTTGGCAAATTTTCTTTTTAAATATAAAAAGATCAATGTACATCGAGCATATAACATAGAAATTAGGATATATATTCTTAGAAAAAAGTCATAAAATTCTAAAGCAAAATACATTCTTCATTCAACACCAATGGTTTGGAATACCTAAGCTGGGGTAAGCACACTGCAGGCTATGTAGTCTGCTGCTTGTTTCTCTACGGTTTCAAGCTAAGAATGGTTTTACACTTTTAAATGCTTTGGTTCTGTGTTTTGTTTGTTTGTTTTGATATGGATTCTCACTCTGTTGCCCAGGTTGGTTTCAAGTTATTCTCGTACCTCAGCCTCCCAAGTAGCTGGGATTACAGACGTGTGCCACCACAGCTGGCTAATTTTTGTATTTTTAGTAGAGACAATGTTTCATCATATTGGCAGGCTGGTCTCGAACTCCTGACCTCAAGTGATCTGCCCACCTCAGTCTCCTGAAAGGCTGGGATTACAGGCATGAGCCACCACACTCAGCTTGTTTTTTTGTTGTGTTCTGTTTTTAGAGCAGAGTCTTGCTCTGTCTCCCAGGCTAGAGTACAGTGGCACCATCACTGCTCACTGCAGCCTCAACCACCTGGGTTGAAGTGATTCTCCTGCCTCAGCCTCCTAAGTAGCTGGGGCTACAGGCAAAAGCCACCGTGCCTGACTAATTTATTTTACTTTTTGTAGAGTCAAAGTCTTGCTATGTTGTCCAGGATGGTCTCAACCTCCTGGACTCAAGCAATCCTCCCGAAGTGGTGGAGTTACAGGTGGAGTCACTGCACTTGGCCTAAATGGTTTTAAAAATCAGAAGAAGGAATACTATTTCTCGACATGTGACACATGAAAAGTACATAAAACTGAAATGTGAGGGTCCACAGATGACGTTTCATTGGAAGACAGCCATGCCCATTTGTTTCTGCGTCACCCTGGCTGTTTGGACATCACAGCAGAGCTGAGCAGTGAAGACAGAGACTGTTTAGTCCATGAAGCCTAAATTATTTACTATCTGGCCCATTCAAAACATGTTGTTGATGACCTATTTAAGCCATTTCTTCCCTGTCTCTTATCATAAACTACGAAATAATTTTGTTTAAGCATGGAAGGGGAAAAAATAGCCTTTTGCCCAACCAAAGATACATCACCCATAATAGGGTTATGGCAAAGATGCCACTCTGGGTCAGGCACAGTGGCTCACTCCTGTAATCACACAGTCTGGGAGGCCAAGATGGGTGGATCACCAGAGGTCGGAAGTTCGAGACCAGCCTGGCCAAGATGGTGAAACCCCATCTCTACCAAAAAAATACAAAAATTAGCCAGGCATGGTGGTGGATGCCTGTAATCCCAGTTACTCGGGAGGCTAAGGTGGGAGAATCGCTTGAACGCAGGAGGTGGAGGTACAGTGAGCTCATGTCGTGCCACTGCACTCCAGCCTGGGTGACAGAGTGAGACTGTGTCTTGAAAAAAAAAGAAAAAAGAAAAGATGCCACTCTGGCTTTCTTAAAAAGATGCCCCTTTTCTGTGTCCCATTTGTCCCAGTATCTGGGCACCCAGACACCAATGACACCACATTTCTTCCCCACCACAAGGCACCCACACCCTCACACCTCACCACCCACGTGACTTCTGAAACCCAGTTTCTTCTCCCACACAGACCTCTTCGGGACATCGATGTTCCTGGAGACGGGCCTGTATGCCAGGGCCTGCGGTCCCGGCTCCAGGGGTGGTGCCTGGGGACAGGGACCCTGCAGCTCTGCCAGCCACACCTCCTCCACCCTGCAGCAGATCTGCAGCTTCTGCTCCAGCAGCCAGACGGTCACCTGACCCTCCGTCCAGCTGTGCCGCTCCACCAGTCCCGGGCACTCTTGACCCCCATACCACACATAAACCTGCAGGAAGAGAGACAGCAGTCAGCGGTCAGCCCTGGACGTGTCTCACTGTGAAGTTCTCACAAACCCCACGTCCCAGGAGCCAGGGTCTGCCTGCCGCGAACTGTGTTCTCTGCCTCACTCATCTTTTATTCAAGCAGACGCTCCCAGGTACCTGCTTCCCACCTGAGCACCCACACGGGCCTGATTCCTCCCAAGATAGGTCCACAGCAATTCTCTAGACTGGCAGATGGCAAATATGTCAGTTTCCAGGACTTTCTCTGAATCTGGAATCTGTGCTCATCCTCCTGCCTTCCTTGCCCCAGATGCACTGCCTGTCTCCTGGTGCCCAGCTGCCACTCTGAATTGCTCATTATGCTGCACTCAGAGAGTGCTGAGTCCACCTGGGGACAAGGTGGCAGGGGTGCACAGGCAGGCCGACCTCTCGCCAGGGGGACCTGAAGTTGGCAGGCTACCTTCCCTCACAGACAGAGAGGCCTGGCGGGCACAGGGCTGGCGGGAAGACAGGCAGAGTCTTGATTTAGGAAGCCTTGCGAGGGCAACAGAAGAGAACCCCAGGCACCTGGACCTTGTGGTAACACCAGACCCAGGGCCCTGGCACAGGGGCGGGGACGCTGGACAGGAAATCCACACCGAATCCAACTACGCAAACATCTCTGACTCTTCAAAGTGTCTAAAGGGAATTCAAAACTGCAAAGTTCTCCAACTCCCATACGCCTAAGATGCTTTCGTTTGTTTGGTCAAGTTGCAAACTGAGGCAGATGAAGAGAAACGGAGCTATGGCCAGCCTTCAAACGGAGGTTCTGAGCAGGACAAAGCCCAGGGTGTCAGACAACACGGTGGCACAGAAGCCCTGGGTCTGCTAACGGTGCCACATTCTCTGGGGCGGTCTGCTGCCCAGGCGCCTCGTGGCTGGAGGGAAAAGGTCTGCACTCAAAACGTTGCCCAAAGTTTCCAGCCTGCCACTAGGGTACCCCAGCCCACCACCTCAAGACTCACAAGATGGGACAGTCGTCCACACTGGGATCAACCTACCTTCTGCCCAGGCTGAAAGGCCACCTGCTGAAGGCCTGAGGTGCTGGGAGCCTTGAGGACTTCCTTAGGCTGCTCCTGGCAGGGGGTGTCATCGGAGGCGATGAAAGGCTGGGGAGTGGCCCCCTCTAGCAGTGGCTCCGAGGGCGGGGTGGCCGAGGGCCCCTCCGAGGCACTGGGTCCCAATACCCGGGCTCCCAGGAGGGATCGCTTTCCAAGACGCCGGGACAGGACACTCGCCATGCTGCTGCCTCTCCTGCGGAGGCGAAGGGGACACTGAGGCCTCTGCCCATCACCTGGGGGAATCAGGAAGCTTTCAGGAGGGAGTCCCACACGGCAGGAGCCAGGGAGGGTGAGCGAAAATCAGCGAACCCTTTAAAGTCAACTTCTACCATCCTTCCTAATTACAAAGGCGATACCATACCTAGTAGGAAAATCAGAAAATACTGATGTGCACACAGAAAAACACCTCAGGAACTGCCTCCCAGGAGGCCCAGTCTTCCTAGACAGCAGGCCAGGCTTCCTTCTGTGCGTGTATTTACACTTTTATTTCTGTAAAAATGGGACTGTTGTTTGGTAAACTGTATTTTTACTTAACTGTGTGAGTTTTACTGTATCATTCAGTATTATTTTATGAAAATACACTTAGAAGCCACACAGCATTTCCCTAGGTGGGGACATCGTTCCTATTCTAATGTCTTATTATTTATTGTATCCAAATGCTGCACACAATGCTCCACTGTCTAAACTTCCCTGCCTGCAGTGAGCATCGTGAGCTAAACGTCCGCACACACACATCAACCATGGCTTCCGTAGGGCAACTTCTGGGATACGATACTGCTGGGTCAAAGCTTGAGAACGTCTGTCCAATACACATAGATTCTCAAGCTCAGCTGGCTCAAAGCTGCTAAGAGCCACAGAAGCTTACCAAGCTTGGCCGAGTGTGGTAGCCCACACCTGTGATCCCAGCACTCTGGGAGGCTGAGGTAGGTGGATCACTTGAGGTCAGGAGTTCAAGACCAGCCTGGCCAATATGGTGAAACCCTGTCTCTACTAAAAATACAAAATAAGCCAAGCATGTTGGCACAGTCCCAGCTACTCAGGATGCTAAGGCAGGAGAACTGTTTGAACCCCGGAGGTGGAGGTTGCAGTGAGCCGAGATCATACCACTGTACTCCAGCCTAGGCAACGGAATGAGAATCTCACTTAAAAAAGAAAGAAAGAAACCAGGCTCCTCTCATCTCACTTGAAGAAACTAACGTGGAACATGACTTGTTCAGGTGGCAAAGGTAGTTAGTACGAGAATCTGAGCAGGCCTCTCGAAGTGGGTCCCTACCAGGGAACCAGCTGACCTGCAATGCTCCCAGGCCTGACACTGCTGGTAGAAGGGGATGAGTGAGACCCAGCGCTTTGCAAACACAGGCTGCCCTCCTCCTGCAGACCACCCACAGCTCCTCAGTTCCTATCTCTGCTGTTCCGGTCCTCTGCTCCCTCCCATTCGCTTTTTCAGTTAGGATTCAGCTGAGGAGTGGATCTGTGCAAAGTGCATCCCGGGTGCTGTGGGGTCACAGCAGGCACAGAACACCAGTGTTTCCAGGGACCTCAGCATCCATGCTGATTCCCCGCCCCCAGCGCCTATAGGGCTAGTTCCACTTCACATGTCCCTCCCACCCCACTCCCCTGGCCACATTCACATCAAGAGGACACCTGTGGGCAAGGCCCTTAGCTCAAGCTAGCTTTGAACAGGACCAGAAGCTTCTCCTCCTCATCCTTGTCCAGAAGCCCCCCAGTCTCTTTCTATGGGTACCACACCATCTCCACACACCTCCCAAAACCTGGCCTCTTCCCAAACCATTCCAGCAAGGTATGTTTGCGAACATCTCCACAATAACAAAACAGAAATGGCAAAAGAACTGTAAAGGATAATAATATATGTGCAAATATTGAGTAAAGGGCAAAATGCTGGTTTTCATGAGCATTTTACTCAGAATCTCAAGAGCTAGAATCTACTGGCATAGTATCTCCAACGTGAATTTCCCAGAAAGCAAAGAAAATATTAATATAAGGAAAAGGTTGGAGTCACTGCACACAGAAAGAAATTGCTAGTTAGGTGTCTGGTAACTACATCCAATAACACTCTCGGCTGAGTGTGGTGGCTCACACCTGTAATCCCAGGACTTTGGGAGGCTAAGGTGGGCAGATCACAAGATCAAGAGATGGGAGACCATCCTGGCCAACATGGTGAAACCCTGTCTCTACTAAAAATACAAAATTAGCTGGGCGTGGTGGCACGTGCCTACAGTCCCAGCTATTCAGGAGGCTGAGGCAGGAGAATCGCTTGAACCCAGAAGGCAGAGGTTGTAGATCACACCACTGCACTCCATGACACAGTGAAACTCCATCTCAAAAAAAAATAGTTAAAAATAACACTCTCTCTCTGAAAGGTTCATTCTAACAAAAAGGGAGGGGAAAAACGTAAAGAGTAGATTCTTTACCACTATAAAGAAATGTATGCCTAAGCTAAATTGGTTTTTCTGTTTTTGAGGGTTTTTCTGAGATGGAGTCTCACTCTGCTGTTGCCCAGGCTGGAGTGCACTGGTGTGATCTAGGCTCGATGCAATCTCTGCCTTCCAGGTTCAAGCAATTCTCCTGCCTCAGCCTCCCGAGTAGCTGGGACTACAGGCATGCACCACCACACCAAATTTTTTGTACTTTAGTAGAGGCGGGGTTTCATCATGTTGCCCAGGGTGGTCTCGAACTCCTGAGCTCAGGCCATCCACCTGCCTTGGCCTCCCAAAGTGCTGGGATCATAGGCATGAACCACTGTGCCTGGACTAAATTGGCTTTTTTTTTTTTTCTGAGATGCAGTTTTGCTCATTGCCCAGGCTGGAGGGCAATAGTGCGATCTTGGCTCACTGCAACCTTTGCCTCCCAGGTTCAAGCAATTCTCCTGCCCCAGCCTCCGCAGTAGCTGGGACTACAGGTGCCAGTCACCACTCCCGGCTACTTTTTTGTATTTTTAGTAGAGATGGGGTTTCTCCATGTTGGTCAGGCTGGTCCCAGATTGGTTTCTAAAACACTGTCACCTACATACCTTCATCTTTGAAGTCTCAGGCTAAAATGGAGCACCTCTAACTCTCAGTTCAATTTCACTGGGCTGAGAGCATCCAGAGGCGAAGCCGCAACGCCACGTAGAGACATGAGATGGCAGCATCAACCCAGAGAAAGAAACTACACTTTCCTTGGCCAAAAATTAAAAAAATATATAAAAAACCCTAACGGCCTCCCCACTTGTCAGAGCAGGAAGTTTGGGGTTTCTACCACTGAAAATGAAGAAAGGGTAGTATTTCCCAAATTCCTGGACTCCCAAGTCTTCAGACGGCGCCTGAAATGTTTGGCCAACAAACTCTGCCAATGTTTTTTGTAAGCATTCTTTTTTGAATTTAGAGAAGGTTTTCTTCTGCCCATTTTGTTTGTGCCTGCAACCTTCCAAGCCTGCCGGATCCACACGGAGTTGGTGAACCCGCCGCTTCTGACTGGATCCCTCCTGTTCCCCTGCTCCTTTAACCGGCCAGAATGCCACGCCAAAACACATTGTCTCATTGGCTTTATTTATAGTACTCCCAAATCTTAACTTTCAAAAGCAGAAGAGAAAGAAGGAAGGGAAACTGTCTTTATTAAGTGCCTAAGAGGTATTAGCTTTCATAAATTGTATCTAATTTAATCCTCAAAAGGATCTGAGATCAACCAATGGTTTTGATTTCTGATGAGGTAACACAGCTAGAACTGCAGGGTTGGGTATGAAGTCCCATCCGTCTGCTGTCAGAGGTCATGACCCTGCCACTATTCCAGTAGGTACGGGATCTCTCAAAATAAAACAATTAAGTTGCTTTTCATCAACAAGATGTTTTTCCCCCTATGTTAGTGAACATTGATAAAAAAAAAAAAATAGCTCCTGACCAGGTGTGGTGGCTCATTCCTGTAATGTCAAGCACTTTGGGAGGCCAAGGCAGGTGAATCACCTGAGATCAAGAGTTCAAAACCAGCCTGGCCAACATGGTGAAACCCCATCTCTAGTAAAAATACAAAAAATTACCCAGCCATGGTGGCGTGCACTTGTAATCCCAGCTACTTGGGAGGCTGAAGCACAAGAATTGCTTGAACCTGAGAAGCGAGGTTGCAGGGAGCTGAGATCATACCACTGCACTCCAGCCTGGGGGACAGAGCGAGACTCCATCTCAAAGAAAAAGAAAAAACAGCTCCCGATCTAAAAGTCTACATGTTCATTTTCTCACGTACTTTCATTCCTTGGAAAAAAAAATCTCTTCTCCACTTGCATGTTGGCCTCTTACCTACAGAGTAAAGGTCAATGCTCTCGTCTGACCCTGCTAAGCAGCCCAAGCCACTGTTAATCATTTAGCAGCTCGGGTTTGGGAGACCTTTATACACATACTGCCCTCTTGCAGGGCGCAAAGGGATAATGCGATCAACCCTATAAAGTCAGGGAAAACTTTAGCCAAGTTTATACCGTGGATTAGTAGCATGGAAGTGGGAAATATAAATCTAGACTAATCCAAGCTGGGCAGCATCACCAGGCGTCACTCAATGCCTCTCCTGCGTTCATGAGCACACTCACGACATTTACAGACGCAGCTCGAGACACAGCACAAATAACCAAGAGTCTTCAGGGACTCGGAGTGCATGAGAGCATCGGCGAAGGTCTGCCAACAGGTAGTCAAGAAGCAAGGTTAATTCGGGGCCACCGTGACTTTTCAAGACCCCCTGCTATCTCACAATCGCTCTGGGGGTCCTGCCCACCTGGTGCGCTCCTATCATTCCAGCAGTGGCCTCCTTCCACCCCCTCCTCCAGGATTTCCACTTCATTCACTCCTGCGGTGAGTTCTTTCTTGGGAGCTAGCAAGGGTCCCTATAAGCCAGCCATGGGCCATAAGGTTCTGGAGCAGCCAAGAGAAATCAAGAAACACCTATGTCACGGTCACAATAACAGTCGTTCAACACACAGCCAAATCCCACTTTATGACTTCACATTCTCCTCCGATGGAATTCCCGGATTGAAACACAAACTCGTGCTGGAGCCTTCCCAGGAAAGTCTGAAGGAATCCCGAGCCCTCCTGTATTCCTCATTCCCTATTCCTGTCACCAACAGGAGGGGTTGGCTACCCTGGATTACTATGTTTTTCAGTCCATGTCCAAAAGGAGTTAGCTCTTTTCTGGGCTCGGCAAACCGTTCTGATGTGCTAATAGCCCTTAATGAGGACATCTGCCATCAGCTAAGGAACTGGAACAGGCAGAACAGTCAAACTCTGTGGTTCAGGGTTGCAAACAGCTATATGTCATGTAACTGTTGCTGGACAAACACATGTCTCAGCACACGTAGGCACGTCCCCACATTTGTGTGCATGCACACACTCAGGCACAGTGGCCGCACTCTCCTACTGCCCAGTGACACTGCAGCAAGCCATGATAACACCTAGCGGCAGGCGCTTTCCAAACACAAATCGTAAGTCGAAGTGATTCATTGCACAACTCATGGGGTTTTTTTTAACTTGAGGGTGAAGTTTGGAGTAAGACTCCTATTTGCAAAAGCTTGGGTGCTTGCTACTTCTCTAAGGAACAGTTTATAGGTCAACGAAGGGATATCAACCCTCCTGCCAAGAGCTTCAGATTCTCTGCTACACTCGGCTTTCTGTACATTTGATTATCTCCATTGGGTATCAATCACTGCAGGAACAACCCTTTAAGTTTTTAGATGTTGGGTTAATATTTGGCATATCATTCTTTACCTTCTATCAGAAAGGTGCCAGTTTTTCCTTTAAATCTATAATATATTTACTTAAGTTTTTTTCTGTGTGACATTCTGAACTTGTAGGGCACAGAGGTACATGCCTATAGCCCCACTGCCCAGGAGGCTGAGGCAAGAGTATCGTCCGAGCTCTAAATAAATCAATAAACTCACCCAATGGCCAAAATGTTTGCAGCAAATGTTTGCATCTCTTATCTTACAACAGAACTCCACGGAGAGTAAGATTTCCAAACAATTCATTTTCAGCATTCAGCAATTCTTAACCAACATCTCTGCTGACAAAAGCCATGAATACTTGCAAGCATATTTATGAGTATATGCTCATATATGGTCCTCCTGGTTTGCATGTCACCATTTGAACCTCGACAGAAGCAAACTGTCCCATCCCAACATTACTAACCAACTGCTACCTGGTGGCTGGTTCTCAAGCCTTTTTTTCTGGTGTGTCTTCCCCAAAGTTAAAAAAAAAAAAAAAA
>PVKP010012532.1:0-58053 GCA_004027715.1 Plecturocebus donacophilus
ACCTCCACCTCCTGGGTTCAAGCAATTCTCTGCCTCAGCCTCCTGAGTAGCTGGGATTACAGGCACCCACCACGATGCCCAGTTAACATTGGCATTTTTAGTAGAGGCGGGGTTTCACTATCTTGGCCGGGCTGGTCTTGAACTCCTGACCTTGTGATCCACCCGCTTTGGCCTCCCAAAGTGCTGGGATTACAGGCATGAGCCACTGCACCGGCTATGTCAACTTTACTTTAGATGCTATTCTACAAGCCAGGAAGGACAAAATTAGCAACACACGGTCCTAAATTTATGAAATACACCTACTTGGCCTCTTACTTTTGCAAGTGACAGAATATCTAATTCAAGTTGGCTTAAGCCACAAAAAGGGTACACTTTGTGTAGGTAAAGTACTCAGGGGGCAGAATGGGCTGCAGGTCTAGCTGAATCCAGGGGTGCGTCAGTGTATAGTTTATCTGAAACTTCATTTCTTGCCTACTGTTGTATGTGTTCTATTGTCAGACAAGATCTTTGCTCATGGAGGCAGCATGGACGGCCACAGCTTCAGCCTTGAATCCCTCCAGGTTTACATCTAGCAGAAAAGAATGTGTCTTTTCTTGACAGCTCTCATCAAACTCTGGATGCATTCTAATTATAGCCTGGGCAGGTGTGGAGGCCCTGGGCTGAGGCTTCTGGAACTCGACCCCTCCTAGATATTGAGATGATGGTTTCTGTTCATAGAACAAACACAGTACATAATTGCAAAGCAGCTGGACTGGGGTAATGTTCAGTCCTGTCCGAGTTATCTGTAGACAGCACAGTAAGATCCCAGTGCACTTTCTACACTGGCAGTACCATCTTACCGTGTAGATCTGGACAATGTGTCTAGCTGATGGCAACTCTTATAAATGTATCAGGTAGTCATTTCAGATTATTAGAATGTTACTGTGGAAATAAGAAACTCAGTAAGCCCTTACTTATCAATCTGACAGGGACTCAACATGAATAGGCAGATGCCATCACCAAACACCTCTAGGCAGGGTTGTTTCCTGAAACAGGCATATTTTGTGTTTCTTGCAGTAATTTTTAAATTCTATAAAATTTATGCATTGGAGTTCCCACTCCCTGCAGGCTACTCAACTGTCTCTGTGGGGCTATGAAGGTAACCTGTCAATTCCCCAAATGACTACCGTTGTTGGAAGCATGTGAATGACTCACCAGCTCAGCCCTCCTTCGGGCTTCCACAAAGCCTATTCACATAAAGAATCCACAAATGTAGGATGATGCAGCCACTATAGAAACAGTATGGAGATTCCTCAGAAAATTAAAAATAGAACTACTATGAATACTATCTAGCAACCCCACTTCCGGTATATATTCAAGGGAAATGAAATCAGTATGTCAAAGATACATCTACACTCCCATATTCATTGCAGCTCTCTACCAGAGCCAAGCTATGGAAACAACGTTATTATCCACTGATGGATGAATTGATAAAGCAAATGTGTATCTGTATATGCATACTAAGAAATGTTATTCAACCTGAAAAAGGAAGAAAACCTTGCCATTTGTGACAACGTGGATGAACACAGAGGACATTATGCTAAGTGAACATGACAGGCACAGAATGACAAATACTGCATGATGTCACTGATATGCAGAATTTTAAAAAGTCAAATGCATAGAAGCAGAGAGTAGAACAGTGGTTTCCAAAGGCTGGGGAAAGAGGAAATGGGAAGACGTTAGTCAATTAGTATAAAATTTCAATTATGCAAGATAGATAACATCTAGAGCTTTGCTATACCTATAGTGCCTGAAGTTAGTGATATGGTATCATGCAGTTTGAAATAAGAGGATAGAGCTCATGTTAAGTGTTCTTGAAACAAAATGAAGGAAGAAAGCGCACAAAAGAACACAAGGAAATTCTTGGGGATGATGCATATGTTTAGTGCCTTGGTTGTGGTGATGGTATTGAGGTATATGCAAATGTCCACCTCATCAAGACATATACATTAAATATGTGCAATTGTTTGTATATCTATCTCAATAAAGCTTAAAAAAGAATTTGTGTGTTCAGGAGACTATTGAATGTGTGAAGTGCTTGCAGCAGCAAAAGCAGGGATTATAACTGCAGTGGAGCAATGTAGACAACTTCACATGGAGCATAAGCATCCTGCTTCTAAGCCTGTGCTTCAATGAACTTAGCTCCTTGGGCGTGGGGTCATGTCCTCAGAGCCCACCTCTCCCTGTCTATTAGACGCCTCCCTCTTTACCTTGACCATGGCCTATAGATGTACAAAGTGTGCAGCTTGCAGAGACTCCTGGTAAAGGGGTGAGAGGGCCTTGCACGTAGCCCTTGCTCTGCCCACCATGCCTTGCATCCTGGCAGGGGCACAGGAAGGGCCCCCTCTAATTACAAAGGTGTCCTGTGGACCAGCTGTCCTCTGTCCCTCTCTTGCCCATCTCTGCCCCTTTGCTTACTTTTTGTCATTTTTATCATTAGTAGATTAGTAACAAATTCCTCTCAGTTTTTTCATGAAGAATAGCTGAAAAAAATCTTTTAGTTTTCCATTTTTGCTTATACTTTCACTCCCAGGAGCTCTGTGTTTACCCAAAATTGCCTAGCCCCGTATTTTCTAACACATGAGGTTTCCTTCCCAGCAGATTTTCAGCTGCCTGATGTTAACATAATAGACGTTTTAGTTTGTTGATCTTTCTTCTCCTATGCCTATATTTTTCCCTCCTTTCCTGCATTATTTGAGTTGGGTTCTTCTTCTTTTTCTTTCTTAACTGGTTTGGATATTTTCCATTCTGTTGCATTTTTTCAAGTGGCTGAAATTTCAATTTGTTATACCTATTTGTAAACATATTTTCTGAAAATACTTTATTGGTTGTCCTACCTTTTCTGAGGTCCCTGAAATCCTTCTGGAGTAGAGAGAATTGGAGGGCATTCTCCCATGTTCCCAGCAATAGGCAATCCTCCTATTTTCCCAGGGAAACGATAACAGGAAGGATAGGAATGGATAACAGCTAGAGAGATGGCTCAGGCATCCAGAGCTTCATTTCTAGTCCCCTCCTTGGCCATCCCAGCTGCAACACGTGGCCTGTGACACACGCTTCTTCAGCGTCATCAACATGATTTTTGGTTTCAGGGATATTTTCGAAGAGTCCCCTGTGAAGATACTTCCTTTGTTTCTCCCAAGACAAATGCTTCAATTTATGGCTTTAAATAAACTATGAAAAGCTTAAGACCAAACCGTATGGTTATTTGTATATTAGCTTCTTGAGAACACCTTACATAAAGGGAAGAAACGATTGTACTTTGGCTTCAATTTGAATTATTTCTGCTATTAATATTTTTAAAAGTTTTGATGCTTTAGAATGTTGTATCCAGAGCAACTTGCACTATAATTAAATATTTTGCTTATACAAAGTTTCATACTTCTTTGAGAATTGGCATTGATGTTTCAGTTTTTGTATAATTTTATATCTTGATGTAACACACTGATGTTTTGTCACTTGAAATTATTTTGCACTTTTTTTTTTTGCATTGCATACAGGTTGTGAGAGAACAGTGTCTTGCTGTCTGTAGAAGTTTTATAATTTCCCTTCCTAATCTTTGAGCTATCTTCTGATGATCCTAGCCTTACATGAGTCCAAATCAGTAATCTAAGGATGGGAATTGGTAACAGGAAGAGAGATGGCTCAAGCTATTGTGTCTCATACCCAGGCCTTCCCCAGGGGGTCTGCAGGTCATGCAGGTCATGCCTTCACTGCTCCATTCTATAAGACACTTTTTATACCATAGTTTATGTTAATGAAATTTATTGGATTTGAGCAGTGTGCAACCTGTGAAAGCTAACTGGTAGCCTACTAAAACCCCAATCCCAAGCCTTTGATGTAGAGCCTCATCTTATCCCTCAGTTGAGTTGTCTTTCCCAAAAAATGGTTACTGAGAAGGTGCTCTGCCCTCTTCTCTGCCCTGGATCCTAGAGTTCCAGCCGGGAATACAACACTGTCTCTGCCTTAGAAAATTCACTGTCTGGAGAGATAGGCAGAATTGCAAATATGCATCTCAGGATGATGAATTGGAAGTTAAGACTGAAGAGTCACAAAAGGCATAGAAACCAAATACCAATGCAAGATGTGAGGGAGATCACTATGCAACATTTCAAAGCTGATTAGGTGATTCATCTTCATCGCGGGTATTTATGGATCAGATTCTCTCGGGGGGTGGGAGACGTCTGTGGAGCTTGACCTGAATCCTTACACTTAGGTGGGCATGAACAGCTGGTGCTGATTCCTGTCAGAGGCAGCTAAACCCATCTGGGACAGCAAAATAGAGGACTGCAAAGGGAGACCAGGAGGAAAAAAATTGTGCTGTTTGTTTGTTTGTTTTTGAGACACAGTCTTGCTGTGTTGCCCAGGCTGGAGTGCAGTGGTGCGACTCGGCTCACTGCAACCTCTGCCTCCCAGGTTCAAGTAATTCTCCAGTCTCAGCTTCCTGAGTAGCTGGGATTACAGGTGCATGCCACCATACCCAGCTAATTTTGCTACTTTGAGTAGAGATGGGGTTTCAACATATTGGTGAGGCTGGTCTCAAACTCCTGACCACAGGTGATCCACATGCTTCGGCCTCCCAAACTGTTAGAATTACAGGTGTGAACCACCGTGCCCGGCCTGAAAAAAAATTTTTCTGCTGATGGGATACAATCGTGTGAATCCTAGTGACCTGTAATAGAACCTACAGTGAATTTATTGGCCTGGAAATGTTTTAAAAGGATATCTAGCCATGGCACTATGTTAAACAATATGATATTATATACTTTACAAACCACAAAGCTCTACAACTTATTCATCTGCATAACTGAAACTTTATACTCATTAGAACACAATATTTTGAAAATAGTTTTCAATTTTTAAGAAATTGAACAGATATAACAATTCTCATATAACACTCCTCCCCCCATATACAATTTCCCCTATTATTAGCATCTTGCATTTGTGTGGTTGGTTCATTTGTTACAACTAATGAACCAATATGAACACATTATTATTAACTAAAGTATGTATTTTTTTCAGATTTCCTTAGATTTTTACCTAATGCCCTTTTTCTACTCCAGGATCCCATCCAGGATACTGCATTTTGTTGTCATGTCTAATCAAGGTAATTTTTTGTTTGTATGTTTTTGAAACGAAATCTTGCTGTGTCACCCAGGCTGGAGTGCTGTGACATGATCTTGGCTCACAGTAACCTCCGCCTCCCAGGTTCAAGTGATTCTGTTGCTTCAGCCTCCCAAGTAACTGGGATTACCGATACCTACCACCATGCTGGCTAATTTTTGTATTTTTAATAGAGACAGGGTTTCACTATGTTGACCGGGCTGGTCTTGATCTCCTGACCTTAAGTGATCTACCCACTTTGGTCTCCCAAAGTGCTGGCATTACAGGCATGAGCCACCATGCCCTGCCAAATCAATGTAATTTTTAATTTCAAATTGAGATTAGGTTTATCATAAAGTTATATAGTCATGTGCCACATATCCATGTTCCAGTCAACAATGACTGCATATACGATGGGGGTCCCCTACGATTATAGTGGAGCTGCCTATATACATGTATCATTTTTACGGTTATACCTTATTTTCGCAGTACCTTTTCTATGATTAGATACACAAATACCACTGTTCTGTAATTGCCTACAGTATTCAGTATAATAACTTGCTGTACAGATTTGTAGCCTAGGAGCCATAGCCCTACCATATAGCCTTGGTGTGTGGGAGGCTGTATCATCTGCTTTGTGTAAGTACACTCTATGATGTTCACACAATGACAGCATACCCTAATGATGCATTTCTTAGAATGCATCCCCATTGTTAAGAGACATATGGCCGTATATTATCTGTGTGACAGGTAAGGTAACAGTAGCTGTTACCACAAAGAAATCCCAAACCTTAATGGATAAACACAAGGTAATCATTGTCCATTCTTTCCACCCAGCAGATGTAGGACCTAGAAGACCTTGGCATCCTGCCGACAAATGGGGTGGGAGCAGGACAGAGAAGGCAACCCCACTTCTTAAGCACCTTGGCCAGGAAGGACACCCCTCAGTTCTACTCTCATTCCATGGGAGCTCCAGCCATGTGGCTAAACCTGGAGGGCAGTGGGGCTGGGAGATGTTACCCTAGGCTCTTCAGTGGCCATTCTTCACTGTGAGAAGGGGACCCTGGATAAGGGAAACCCTCTCTGATACAAAGTACGAGCCAAGAGTTTGTGGAATTGGTCGAGTTTTTACCCAGGGGAAAGGATGAAGAAGAGATTAGGGACTTCCAGGCTGGGGCGCCCTCCTGTGAAAGGCTTAGAGGTGAGAGAATGTGGTGTGTCGTGGGGGCCTGGGGAGTGAACTATGGGGTTTAACAGTATTGGAGGGAGAGCCCTGGTGGGGCTTCGGTGTTAGACAGTTTTCAAATTGTGATGGGTTTTGTTTCTTTGGAGTTTGGGAGTTATCCTCAGGGTGACAAGGCAACATTAGAGGGTTTTAACTTGGGAATGATGTAATTAGTTTTCTATTTAGGAATATGCTGGTCAAAGGGTAAAAACCTTCACTTATATAGTGAACAAATACGGGAGTCCCAGGGTTCAGCATGGTGACTATAGTTATTAATAATCTATTCTTGGTAAATTTACCAAGAGTAGATCTCAAGTGTTCTCAACACAACAAAAGAAAAGCAACCATGTGAGGTGATGGATATGTTAATAAAGTTGATGGTGGTCACGATTTTGCAATATATATGCTCATCAAAGTATCATGTTTTGCACACCCTAATATATATATAATTGTTATTTGATGATTATACCTCAGTAAAGCTGAAAGATAAACCCTAGAACATCGTGACCACAGTGAGAGAATGGGCTGGACAGGATGCAGTCAGAAGAGGGCAGCTCAGTCGGGACAGGCCACGCAGGAGAGAAGGTGGTGGTGGTTTGAACAGAATCAGATGCTCTGAGGGTGAAGGGAAGTGGATGCTGTAAGGCCGGTTGCCTTGCTGGGAGCTCGGACGCCCCCCCCCCGGCTCCTTTTTCCCTTTCACAAGCCCCGAGCAAGCTCAGACAAGCCCCGAAGAAGCTCAGACATGCTCGGGCATGTTCCCTTCTCCCTTGCTCGCACAGCCTGGTCTTCTCTTAAAGAGCCCAGTATGCAAACAGAGTGCTGCAACCACAGCTTCCTAACAACCAATAGCAGCTAAGCCTTAACAACCAATAGCAGTCGAGCTTTAACGACCAATAGCAGGCAAGTGATTCCAACCAACAACAGGCCAAGTCCTAGGTCAAGGCTTGTAACTTACCCTGTAGCAGTCTTGCTCTCCCTCAACCAATCGAACTGTTTCACTCCCTATAAAAACCCCCGGTCTAAAAATAGACTTTCTAAAAATAACCCAAGTCACTCCCTATAAAACCCCCTGTCGGAGAGAAGTCAGTGCGACTTCTCCGGCTCCTCCTGTCTGGACCGCAGAACCTCACCCAGGAGCCTGAATAAATTCCCTTGCATTGGATTATCTTGGTGCCGGCCTCAGTTTCTTCACTTTATCCTCGGAAAACAGACCTCACAGATGCCTCAAAGGGAACGTCAGGAGACATCTCTGCTTTCCGTTTGCCCAAGCACTGAAAAGGCACAAGCTAATGAAAGTTATGTTATTTGATCCTGATCCTGACCTGCAGGAGCCGATGAGAGGGGAGCTCCTGGAGGAGGCAGGACTTGAACTTGTGCCTCTTCAGTGCTTTACTTCCAATTATGTGGTCAATTTTAGAATAAGAGCAATGTGGTACTGAGAAGAATGTATATTCTGTTGATTTGGGGTGGAGAATACTGTAGATGTCTATTAGGTCCACTTGGTCCAGAGCTGAGTTCAAGTCCTATATGTCCTTGTTAATTTTGTGTCTAATTAGTCTGTCTAATATTGACAGTGGGGTGTTAAAGTCTCCCACTATTATTGTGTGGGAGTCTTAAGTCTCTTTGTAGGTCTCCAAGAACTTGCTTTATGAATCTGGGTGCTCCTGTATTGGGTTGCATATATATATTTAGGATAGTTAGCTCTTCTTGTTGCATTGATTCCCTTACCATTATTTAATGCTCTTCTTTGTTTTTTTTGATCTTTGTTGGTTTAAGTTTGTTTTATAAGAGACTAAGATCACAACCCCCACTCTTCATTGCTTTCCATTTGCTTGGTAAATATTCCTCCATCCATTTATTTTGAGTCCATGTGTGTCTCTGCACATGAGATAGGTCTCCTGAATACAGCACACTGATGGGTCTTGACTCTATCCAGTGTGCCAGTCTGTCTTTTAACTGGGGCATTTAGGCCGTTTACATTTACGGTCAATATTGTTATGTGTGAATTTACTCCTGCCATTATGATGCTAGCTGGTTATTAGTTGATGCAGTTTCTTCATAGCATTGATCGTCTTTATAATTTGTTTTTTTGCAGTGGCTGGTACCAGTTATTCCTTTTCATATTTAGTGCTTCTTTCAGGAGCTCTTGTAAGGCAGGCCTGGTGGTGACAAAATCTCTCAGCCTTGGCTTGTTTGTAAAGGATTTTATTTCTCCTTAGCCTATGAAGCTTAATTTGGCTGGATATAAAATTCTGGGTTGAAAATTCTTTTCTTTAAGAATGTTGAATATTGGCGCCCACTCTCTTCTGGCTTGTAGGGTTTCTGCTGAGAGATCTGCTGTTAGTCTGATGGGCTTCCCTTTGAGGGTAACCTGACCTTTCTCTCTGGGTGCCCTTAAATTTTTTTCCTTCATTTCAACCTTGATGAGACTGATGATTACGTGTTTTGGGGTTGCTCTTCTCAAGGAGTACCTTTGTGATGTTCTCTGTATTTCCTGAATTTGAATGTTGGCCTGTCATGCTAGATTGGGGAAGTTCTCCTGGATAATATTCTAAAGAGTGTTTTCCAACTTGGTTCCATTCTCCCCTTCACTTTCAGGTACACCAATGAAACATAGGTTTGGTCTTTTCACATAGTTCCATATTTCTTGGAGGCTTTATTCATTCCTTTTCATTCTTTTTTCTCTAATCTTGTCTTCATACTTTATTTCATTAAGTTGATCTTCAATCTCTGATATCCTTTCTTCTGCTTGATTGATTAGGCTGTTGATAATTGTGTATGCTTCATGAAGTTCTCTTGCTGTTTTTCATCTCTATCAGGTCATTTGTATTCTTTTCTAAACTTGTTATTCTAGTTAACAATTTCTCTAACCTTTTTTCAAGGTTCTTAGCTTCCTTGCGTTGGGTTAGAACATGCTCCTTCAGCTCAGAGGAGTTTGTTACTACCCACCTGCTGAAGCCTACTTCTGTCAATTCATCAAACTCATTCTCTGTCCAGTTTTGTTCCCTTGCTGGTGAGGAGTTGTGATCCTTTGGAGGAGAAAAGGTGTTCTGCTTTTGGAATGCTCAGCCTTTTTGTGCCGGTTTTTCCCCATCTTGGTGGATTTATCAAATTTTGGTCTTTGATGTTGGTGACCTTCAGATGGAGTTTCTGTTTGTTGATGTTGATACTCTTCCTTTCTGCTTGTTAGTTCTTCTTCTAGCAGTCAGGCCCCTCTGCTGCAGGTCTGCTGAAGTTTGCTGGAGGTCCACTTCAGACCCTCTTTGCCTGGGTATCACCAGTGGAGGCTGCAGAACAGCGAAGATTGCTGCCTGTTCCTTCTTCTAGAAGCTTCGTTCCAGCAGGACACCTGCCAGATGCAAGCCAGAGGTGGCTTATGAGGTGTCTGTCAACCCCTGCTGGGAGGTGTCTCTTAGACAGGAGACATGGGGTCAGGGACCCACTTGAGGAGGCAGTTTATCCCTTAGCAGAGCTTGAGAACTATGCTGGGAGATCCACTGCTCTCTTCAGATCAAGCAGGCAGCGGCCCCTTTCCCCAGATGCCCTGTCCCAGGGAGATGGGAGTTTTATCTATAAGCCCCTGACTGGGGCTGCTGCCTTTCTTTCAGAGATGCCCTGCCCAGAGAGGAGGAATCTAGAGAGGCAGTCTGGCTACAGTGGCTTTGCCAAGTTGTGGTGGGCTCTGCCCAGTTTGAACTTCTCTGATACTTTGTTTACACTGTGAGGGGAAACCGCCTTCTCAAGCCTCAGTAATGGTGGACACCCCTCCCCCCACCAAGCTCAAGTGTCCCAGGTTGACTTCAGACTGCTGTGCTGGCAGCGAGAATTTCAATCTAGTGGATGTTAGCTTGCTGGGCTCTGTGGTGGAGGTTCCACTGAGCTAGACCACTTGGCTCCCTGGCTTCAGCCCTCTTTGCAGGGGAGTGAATGGTTCTGTCTTGTTGGTGTTTCAGGCACCCTTGGGTTATGAAAATAAAATTCCTGCAGCTAGCTCAGTGTCTGCCCAAACAGCCTTCCAGTTTTGTGCTTGAAACCCAGGGCCCTGGTAGCATAGGCACCTGAGGCAGTCTCCTGGTCTTTGGGTTGTGAAGACCATGGGAAAAGCGTAGTATCTAGGCCGTAGTGAGCCATCCCGCACGGCACAGTCCCTCATGGCTTCCCTTGGCTAGGGGAGGGAGTTCCCTGACCCCTTGTACTTCCTGGGTGAGACAACACCCCACCCTACTTTGGCTCACCCTCTGTGGGCTGCACCCACTGTCTAACCAGTCCCAATGAGATAAGCCAGGTACCTCAGTTGGAAATGCAGAAATCACCTGCCTTCTGCATTGATCTCACTGGGAGCTGCAGACTGGAGCTATTAGCCACCTTGCCAACCACTCTGGCATTTATCTTAAATTTGCATATATTTTAAGTTTTTAGAGTCTTTTCTCATCTTTTGTGACTTTGATGCTTTTGAAGCATTCTGGTCAGTGATTTTGAAGACTGCCTCTCAATTTGAATTTGTGTGACATTTTCCTCAGGTTTAACTGAAGTCATGATTGTTGGATAGCATATCACAGAAATGGTGGAGTCTTCTTATCACACTGTAACCAGGGGTTGTAAATGTCAACATGGCATTACTGGTGTTGTTAACCTAGATCATTTGGCTAAAGTCCTGTCGACCAGGATTATCCACTACAAGTTTACTATTTTTCTCTTTGCAATAACTATCATTTTGAGAGACATTCTTTAAGACTCTGCAAATATCCTGCATCTGCTTAAACTTTCAACCTTAATATTACATCTCTGGATAAATGTTGTCTGTAGCGATTATAATTTAGGTATTCTAGCAGTGATTTTCCATTTCCTTCATTCTTTACAATCACTAATTGGAATTTTCTGTAGGGAAGGGTATCTGAGAGAATATCATCTCCCCCATTGAGTTTTTTCAGTTATTTGATTCTATATAAGCATGAACTTAAAAAAATTGATATTATTCCCTTATTTAGTATTCAATAGTAGTTTTATTTATTTTCTTGCTACAATTGTTCCAACTTTTGCTCCTAGCATCTCTTTCAGGTTGGTCTCCTATCACTTTGATATGTGTGTGTGTGTGTGTGTGTGTGCGCACAGGCATGTGTGTGCATGTAGCATTTTCTTACTGGCATTACAAGATGCTCCAGCTTATCTTGTATTTTCTCTGTCCACCCTAGAATCAACAAGTTCTCCAAGGAGACTTGATGTCTTTTGTTGGTGAATGGTTGATATGGTTTGGCTGTGTCCCCATCCAAATCTCATCTCCAGTTGTAATTCCCACATGTTGAGGGAGGGTCCCAGTAGGAGGTGATTGGATCATGACAATAAGGGAGTTCTCATGAGATCTGGTTGTTTGATAAGTGTCTGGCATGTCCCTGTTCTCTCTCTGTGTCTTTTACTACTTTGTGAAGAGGGTACTTGTTTCCCCTTCACCTTCTGCCATGATTGTAAGTTTCCAGAGGCCTCTCCAGCCATGTGGAACTGTGAGTCAACTATTTCTCTTTTATTTATAAATTACCCAGTCTCAGGTATTCCTTATGAGAGTGTGAAACGCGTTAACACAGGAAATTGGTACCAAGGTTGTGGGGCATTACTATAAGATATTTGAGAATGTGGAAGTGACTTTGGAACTAGGTAACAGGCAAAGGTTGAAACAGGTCAGAGGGCTCAGAAGAAGGCAGAAAGATGTGGGAAAGTTTAGAACTTCCTAGAGACTTGTTGAATGGTTTTGGCCAAAATGCTGTTAGTGGTAGGGACAATCATGTCCAGGCTGAGCCAACCTCAGATGGAGATGAGAAACTTACGTGTCTGGTGTTTCCCCGTTCCCTCTCTCTCTCTCCTGCTGCCTTGTGAGGATGATGCTTGCTTCTCCTTCTGCTACGATTGTAAGTTTCCTGAGGCCTCCTCAGCCATGGAGAACTGTGAATCAATTAAATCTCTTTTATTTATAAATTACCCAGTCTGAGGTTTTCTTTATGGCAGTGTGAAAATGGACTAATACAATAGAATTTAGAAATCAAGAGCTGAGCTCATGGCTGCTGGGATGTCACTGCTTCTAACCCATCTTAGTGGAGGGAGCTAGGGGATAGGTATACATGCTAACATTCATTGCATTTTAATAGCAAATATATGTATTTACATAGTTTAAAGATTCACGTGGTTCACCCGGGCTTTTTACAAAAAGTAGCAGTTCTCATTTCCCTCCATCCAGAGATGATCCCTGCCATTGTATTATTTTCCACCATTTAATATTTTTACATTTATTGCCACTTAGTGTAGCCTATCATTTTATTATTTTCTGTTTGAAACAAAATAAACATTTCTATTTTGTTATCTCTATTTCAATAGCATACCTATATTGCTATTTTTGTCCTTATTTTGGGATTTATTTTTTCTCCCTGTAGCATCTCCATTTCCTCCAGGTTGCTAGTTGTTTTGGAATCTATTTTTTATGCAGGAAGATCTCTCTCTGTCCCAGTCTCTGTCTCTGTCTCAGTTTCTCTCTCTCTCTCTCTGTGTGTGTGTGTGTGTGTGTGTGTGTGTGTATGTATGTGTGTGTATTTCCTCAGTTTTCTGCTCAAATCAAAGAGTGGGGAACATCACAGTTGAGCATGTCATGGGGCTTGTCTTTGGTGGGCTTCACTGTAGATGGTCAAGTGGGCTACCTCAATTAGGAAACCCTAATGGCAATATGCTTAGACTTACCCACATGGGCTGGTCAAATTCTCCAGAGAAGAGTTTTCAACCTCCTTTCTGGAGGGTGGAGCTGTAGTTGTAAGAATGTATACCCCAACTGGAGAACAGTTTTATGTCTCTGTGTTCTGGATATTTACATGTAAACTGAGCCTGGTTTATGGTAGATATCCAGATACCCATGCTCAGTCCAGAGGTTGTTTACTTACAGGGATACATACCTGTTTTCCAGCAGGGTTAAAAATGTTTTCGCTCTGTTTCTGCTCTCATGTTCGGAAGCACCTGGTGCTAAGTTTGCCTGAGCATTTGGGGGTTTCTGAAGTACAAATTAAATTGACTCCTAATTTCCCCGACTGTTTGTGAATGATTCATCATTCTTAATCTACCAATGGAATTCAGCATCCAAAAGTAAGTTTATGTTTCCTTGGTTTCTGCTCCTAAATTCTCTGTCAATGTAGCTTTATACCTTTAACAATTGATTTATGCTTCCTTTAGTGCTGTCCTGAAAACACATAAAAGTAACTGCTTATGTTAATCTACAATATTTAATACATACAGATTCAGTGAATTTTTAATTGTTTGTTTAATGATTTCATTATATGTGGACAAAATTATAATGTGGTATGAAATTCAAACTTTTGAAACTAATGAATTCAATTTAAAGTCACATTTAGTTTCCTAATTTATTATTTGGTTTTTGGTGCCTTCTAGTTAGTTAAAAACAAACAATTATGGATTGGTGATGATAACTATGTTTCCTTTTTCCTTTCTTATTTTAGTACTTTTGAATTAAAGCTAAGAATTTTGTGGAATTAGAGAAAGATGGAATAAAGGAAGCAGGAAAGTAAATGCCTATCAACTATTTTTGTCTTTTTTGTTATGATTCCCTTTTACCATTCAATTTTTCAGATTAAAAATAAAATCTCAATTAAAACACCTACATAACTGCTCTTTGCAGTTCCATAGAGTGGAGACAAAAGGTAATAACATATTCATAATTTAAGTTTCCCTTTAAAAGCTATATTGATTGGATCAATAGATTTTTGTGCCAAATACTGATGAGCAATCCCTAGGTTTTTAACTCTGTAATGCCATATGATTCATGATACCTGTGATCAATAGGTATTATTTGCATTTTTTCCCTACAAAATCAACCCAATAAGGGAATAATAGCATCTCATCTTTATCTTAGCCAGTGAATAAAAAAATCTTTTTACATTTACAATTCAAATTATGACTATATACCTGAATCCTCTTTGCATTCTATCTTTGTTACCATGATGATCATATTAACTGTCATTCACGTCAGAGACAATGGTATATTCTCTGCATAATACAGTAATTGGGGTATAATTTGCAAGTCAAAGACTAAATCAATTCATCCTATAAGATGCTATCCTTTCTTTTAACAAGGTTGGAATTAAACTATTTTCAGAAAGTATTTATATTTTTCTCTCACTTGGTTCAGCGTACACTTCAGTATTTGTGTTCTTTTGTGATAGTGGTAGAAGAGAGAGACCCCAAAGGAATAAAATATACCATTAGGTGCAGTAAACGTATCCCTTGATTCATAAAGCAGTTATTGGCTCTAATTTTATATTTAGTATTTGAATTCATTAAAGTCATAAAAGGTTTCACTTCATCTACTTTATTCTTTTCCTAAAGCTAATAATCTTAACTTTATTTTCTTAAAAGTCACACTTTATATTTTGCTAGAAAGTCAAAACTTTTTCTCACTTTTAAAGTGATTGTTCATAAAGTTAAAGAAATGAAGAAAAATATCAGGTGACTTAGAAAAGATGTTGAAATGACACACAAGGAAGACAGATTTGCCACCAGTCTGGAGAACGTGGGTGAAGCATGAGATGACCCACACTCCAGAACCTGGAGGGACCAGCAACAGTAGTTCTGCCAGGTTGAATGTCTTGCTATTTATTAACACTCTCATTTCTAGGATTGGTGAAATGTGTACTTTTTATATGGATATTTAAATGTATTCCAGAGGCAGCTTCATCCCTTCTCACTTTCATGATTTTTACAAGAAAGAAGGCTGGGTGTGGTAGCTCATGCCTGTAATCCCAGCACTTTGGGAGGCTGAGGTGGGTGGATCACTTGAGGTCAGGAGTTCAAGACCAGCCTGGCTAACATGGTGAAACCCCATCTCTACAAAAATACAAAAAAATTATCCGGGTGTGGTGGCGGGTACCTGTAATCCCAGCTACTTGGGAGGCTGAGGCAAGATAATCGCTTGAACCCAGGAGGTGTAGGTTGCAGTGAGCTGAGATCACACCATTGCACTCCAGCCTGGGCAACAGAGCGAGACTACTGCAGAAAGTTAAGTGGTATTTTGCAAATTGCAGTGGTAGATCTCTTCCATATCATAGTCTATGGATTTTAATTCCACAATGCCATAGATTTAAACTTTGGCATTTAATTTATCCTAGGGCTTAAAGGTTTTTTTCCCCTCTGAAAATTCCATACATAAATGATTGGTTTTTTTGAGACAGAGTGTCACTCTGTCACACAGGCTGGAGTGCAGGGGCACGATCTCAGCTAACTGCAACCTCCATCTCCCAAGTTCAAGCGATTTTCCTGCCTCAGCCTCCTGAGTAGCTGGGATTACAGATGTGTGCCACCACACCCAGCTAATTATTGTATTTTTAGTGGAGATGGATTTTCACCGTTTTGGCCAGGCTGATCTTGAACTCCTGACCCTAAGTGATCCACCCACCTTGGCCTCTCAAAGTGCGGGGATTACAGGTATGAGCCATTGCACCCAGCCTGATTTGTTCTTAGAAATAAATCTAGTGACTTTAATTTCTGGATGGAGTCTTATTTGCCACAGATTGCTAATGAAGTTTTCAATTCCTCTCCTTTGGACATCTGTCCTTGGAATTGTATTCTTTAGTACACAGAAAATTCTTCTATTTATAAACTTATCCTGAAGTGTCATCAGAACCTCAATACCTTCTTCATCTTTAGGAAGAGGCCCCTTCCAAATGCATCTTGTTCTTGTCTCAGAAGAGTCCAGGGTGACCTCAGTGCATAATGGCTGGAGTTAGAACCAGTGATTTCCATTGGTTCTGGCTCTCAGCACACTGGATTTGTGTGAAGGTCAGGGGGTGCATCTTAGACCCTTCACCCTATATCTGTCTTCATAAACTAAGTGTTTCTAATCCCACAGAGGGCCTCATCTGTGACTTTCTGACCAGGCTGAAATGCACTGGTGCTATTTGCACAGCAGTGCCACTGGCCAAGTTGGACAGGGAAAAAGAGACCCCATAGTAAAATGAAAATAAAGGCTAAAGTGGCAACTATCTTCTATAATGCCACAACCAGCAGAAAAAAGAGAAAAATGGCAAATGAAGCTAGAAGAACTTATATAGGTAGACAGGGGTCTCACTTGGTCACCCAGGCTGGAATGCAGTGGCGTGAACACAGCTCACTGCAGCCTTGACCTCCCAGACCCAAGCAATCCTGCTGCCTCAACCCCTCAAGTAGCTGGGACTACAGATGCACACTACGATACCAGGCTAACTTCTGTGTTTTTTGTAGACAGGATTTTACCAGGTTGCCCAGGCTAGTCTCAAACTCCTGAGCTCAAGCAATCCACCTGCCTTGGTTTCCCAAAGTGCTAGGATTACTGGCATGAGCCATCATGCCCGACCTGAGATCCGCTTACATACACAAAGCTCATATTTTAGGCATCAAATTTTTATTTAAGTCACGTTTAATCGGAATATTTTAATAAAGCCAGCTTAAGCAGAATACACTCTATGTGTGTGTGTGTGACTATCAGTGGTGATAGATGTAAATATTGTTACCTGGAAATTTTGCTGTGACCAGTGTTGAACACTGCGATGGTCTCAGGGGCTTCTTCTCTACATCATACTGATGTGCCTTCTAAATTCTCCTTTTTGATTTTTACAGTTTCTCTCCTCAGACTTCCTACCAGTCAGTCTCACATTTCTCTCCTCTTAGAGTATTCTCTTATTGTGGGGTCCCAAGATTTCAGATTTGCTTCTTGGGGAAAAATATTTTTTGCCTGAGACTCCATCTCACCTGTAAACCTGTGCTGTCCAATATGGTAGCCTAGCCACCTGTGTCTATTTAAATTAATGAAAATTGGGCACAGCCACGTTCTTTAAATATGGCCTCTCCCCGGCACGCGTGACTCTGTGAGGAGTGGGGTGGAGCGTGTGTGGTGTGTGGTTGTGCCCTGGGCAAGAGCTGCCGCGGACCTTGAGTTGAGTAAATTCTGGAGGGATCCTGCTTCTATTGGAGCCTTTGCAGCCAGGAAGCTGTGAACTGTGAACTAGAGTGAAGCAGAAATCTAGGAAGATGAGCTCCAAGATGGTCATAAGTGAACCAGGACTGAATTGGGATATTTCCCCCCAAAATGGCCTCGAGACATTTTTCTAGTGAGAAAATTATAAAGATCATTCGATGGCTCCAAGTTTAAAAGAACTGTGTTTTATCCAACAGAGAGAGCAGAGGAGTTATGTGGACTTGTTGGTTAAATATGCAAAGATTCCTGCAAATTCCAAAGCTATTGGAATAAATAAAAATGACTACTTGCAGTACTTGGATGTGAAAAAACATGTGAACAAAGAAGTTACTGAGTTCCTAAAGTTTTTGCAGAATTCTGCAAAGAAATGTGCACAGGATTATAATATGCTTTCTGATGATGTCCATCTCTTCACAGAGAAAATTTTAAGAGCTTGCATTGAACAAGTGAAAAAGTATCCAGAATTCTATACTCTCCATGAAGTCACCAGCTTAATGGGATTCTTGCCATTCAGAGTAGAGATGGGATTAAAGTTAGAAAAAACTCTTCTTGCATTGGGCAGTGTAAAATATGTCAAAACAGTATTTCCATCAATGCCTATGAAGTTGCAGCTCTCAAAAGATGATATAGCTACCACCGAAACACCAGAACAAACAGCTGAAGCTATGCATTATCATATTAGCAAAGATCCAAATGCAGAGAAGCTTGTTTCAAGATACCACCCTCAGATAGCTATAACTAGTCATTCCTTATTTACCTTATTAAATAATCATGGAACATACAAGGAACAGTGGCAAATTCCAGTGTTTATTCAAGTAATACCTGTTGCAGGTTCAAAACCAGTTAAAGTAATATATATTAATTCACCACTTCCCCAGAAGAAAATTACCATGAGAGAGAGAAATCATATCTTTTATGAAGTTCCATTAAAATTTATGATGTCCAAAACCACATCTGTTCCAGTCTCTAAAGTCTTTATGGACACACCTGAAGAGTTTATAGCTGAAATGGACATCTCCTGTGAAGTCAATGAGTGCTGAAAAATTGAGACTCTTGAAAACTCGTATCTGGATTTTGATGATGATGTCACAGAACTTGAAACTTTTGGAGTAACCACCACTAAAGCATCAAAGTCACCAAGTCCAGCAAGTACTTCCACAGTAACTAACATGACAGATGCTCCTACAGCCCCCAAAGCAGGAACTACACCTGTGGCCCCAAGTGCACCAGACATTTCTGTTAATTCTAGAAGTTTACGTCAGATTCTGATAGAACAGTTGCAAAAGGAGAAGCAGCTTGTCACTGGTGTGGATGGTGGCCCTGAAGAGTGCAAAAATAAAGATGATCAGAGATTTGAATCATGTGGTGAAAAGGTATCAAATTCTGACAAGTCTTTGATACAAGATAGTGAATTGAAAACACCTGATGCCTTACAGTTAGAAAATTCTCAGGAAATTGAAACTTCTAATAAAAATGATGTGACTATAGATATTGTACATGCTGATGATGAAAGAACGAATGTTCTGGAAAACCTGGATACCTCAGAGGAAAAAACAGTTAGATCCAAAGCAGCTAAAACTGAAGATACAGATCTCTGCAGCAGTGATACAGATGAGGAGTGTTTAATCATTGATTCAGAGGGTAAAAATAATAGTGATGGAAAGACAGCTATTGTGGGTTCTAACTTAAGTTCTAAACCAGCTAGTCCAAATTCTTCCTCAGGACTGGCTTCTGTAGGAAACCAGACTAACTGCTTGTAGTCCTGAAGAGTCATGTGTTTTTAAAAACCTATCAAATGCGTACATAAAAAATTTGATTTAGTTGGAGAGATTTTAAAAATGCAGAATGAGTTCTTAAAGCCAATTTCCAGAAAAGTACCCAAATCCCCTTAATGAATTTAGAAAATTCTACACGGCCTTCTGTTTCTGAGCAATTGTCTGTTCCTTCAGACGACTCTAGTTGGCTGAAACCTGGATGGCCTTCTGCATTTCAAAAGCCAAAAGGACGATTACCGTATGAACTTCAGGACTATGTTGAAGATACTTCGGAATACTTAGCTCCTCAGGAAGGAAATTTTGTTTATAAGTTATTTAGCCTGCAAGACCTGTTGTTCCTCGTGTGCTGCAGTGTCCAGAGGATAGAGACAAGACCACGTTCTTAAAAACGGAAGAAAATCAGAAGACAATTTCCAGTTTACGTGCTGCCGAAAGTAGAAAATCAGGCTTGTTACGGAGTTGAAGCTCTGACTGAAAGTGAACTTTGTCGCTTAAGGACTGAAAGTTTATTGCATTCCAACAGCTCATTCTATGTTGGGCATATCGATGCATTTACTTCAAAGCTTTTTCTACTGGAAGAAATTACTTCAGAGGAATTAAAAGAAAAGTTTCAGCACTCAGCTTGCAGGAGAGTTCCTACTTGTTATCTAATGCAGCAGAAGATTCTTCACTCCTGATCTATAAGGCCTCTGATGGAAAATTTACTAGGACAGCATACAATCTGTATAAAACACATTGTGACCTTCCTGGTAAACCTTCCAGTCTGTCAGTTCCCTGGGTACCATTAGATCCCAGCCTGTTATTACCATATCATATCCATCATGGAAGAATACCTTGTACTTTTCCACCTAAATCACTGGATACCACAACACAACAAAAGGTTGGTGGAAGGAGAATGCCTGCACGCAGCCACAGGAATCTAGTTATCATGGAAACCAAAAGAGGTTGCTTGCTTGCTCAGCAAGTTGAAACTGAAGGAGTAGCTCCAAATAAAAGAAAAATAACTTGAGGACTGTACCATGGAAAATTAAATTTAAAAAAGTAACAGTTATAACGGTGTTTAATTTAGAAAAATTTGAGGGGAAATATGACTAAAAGATCAGAAGGCAAGAGGAACATTTTTTCCACCGTATCCTCAAAAGTTCTTAGAGTCTCTTGAAGAAATACATTGGCTATGTGAAGGAGTGTTTCAACTAAAATGGAAAGTTATGCTTTCCATCCTTAAAGTCTGAGGAGGATCTTGACATGTTTTAACATTTTCATGGCAGGGAATTATATAAAGAAGAACAATAGTTTTACATTAAACCTTTCTAAAAATTGTAAATATAAATATAATTTGCTTTTTTATCAAGAACAACAGTTATCATTATGTATTGTTAGTTATATTGCCAGTCTATTGAGACTGACTCAAAAGGTTAAATATTGCCACTGTTGAAGATAAGTTTTTATATACTTTGAAATGATGAATGTTGCAGGTTAATAAAGCTAATACATTTAAAAACCTGGTCAAATTCCATTACAGAAGCCAAAAATTAAAACTCCCTGCCTCTGAAAAGTCAGATTACATCTTCTTGTTTGGCAACCATCAGTATGTTTTTTTTTTTTTTTTTGGTGATGTAACATGTTTGATGAGAAATTCCTCTATCTGTACCTAGATTCAAGCTAAGTGTTGAAAACGCTGCTGAAAGTAAAGAGATGAATTTGCTCTCCAGAACAAAAGCCAGTATCTTTCCTCCAACGGACAAGGTTAATGTGTAAAGCATAAGCTGTTTTTATCCTCATCTATGCTGATTGATTTAAATTTTCTGGGCCTACAGATTAATTCAGAAAAGGTTACAATCAGCTGATGTTGCTGTAGCAAATTTGGACTTAAGAAACAACAAGCAGGGCTGGGCGTGGCGGCTCACACCTTAATCCTAGTACTTTGGGAGGCTGAGGTCGGAGGATCACTCAAGTCCAGGAGTTAGAGACCAGCCTGGGCAACATGGTAAGACCTCACCTCTACAGAGAGTAAAAAAGTTAGCTGGGTGCGGTGGTGTGCGCCTATAGTCCCAGCCACTCAAAAGGCTGAGGCAGAAGAATTGCTTGAGCCCAGGAGGTCGAGGCTACAGTGGCTGTGATCGCCGCACCACAGTACTCAGCTTGAGTACCAGAGTGTTGATCCTGCCACAAAAAAAAAAAAAAAAAAAAAAAAAGGACAGGCTTGTTTAATCTTTAGAACTCTTACACTAAAATTCTCAGAAATCATGTATGTCATTCGTGAAATACAAGTTTTGTAATCCAAGATAATTGCTTTGCATTGAAATTTTTTAGCTATTCTATATTAAAGAATAGCTATGTTTTTGGCCTAATTGCTGAGAAATTAGACCTAAACATCTCCTCAAATACTGTAAGTAACAGTTGAAAATACTTGTCTTCAACTACCAAGTTTTGTTTCATTTTGATTTTTTTGATTATAAAACATTTTTAAGTTACTTAAGAAGTAATTATTAGTAAAATTGCGTCTTGATAAATTGTTTTATCTTCCTGCCATTCCCTTTTTTTAAACACTGAGTTTTTTTGTTCTTTAAGCCGCATATCTGGGAAATGTTTTGCTTGTGAATCATTTGGCAGTGAGCCAAGGGAGGGGCAGGGATTCCCTTGGAATGTGCTCTTTTACTTTTTTCTTTTCTTTATTTCTAATGCGCATTTGTGTGCACCAAAATGGAATGTGCTTTTTTTTAAAAAGCTAGACAGTGGTTGCTTCGGGCTTCTGAATACCAGAAAGACTTGCCTTTCACTTTTTAAATATTACTTTTTACATAGTGAAATGCATAGCCATGTATTTGAATAACACTGATTATATATAAAGCTAATTTTTTGCTTGTGCTTAAAAAAATAAATCAATGAAAATTAAATAAAATTCAAAAATAGTTTCTCATTTGCACTAACTACCTTTCAAGTGCTTAGTAGGCACATGTAGCTAGTGGTAACTCTATTGGGTGCAGCTGATATGAGCCATTTCCAGCACTGTGTTCTATTGGACAGTGTTGATATAAGCCATTTCCAGCACTGTGTTCTATTGGGCCGTGCTGATATAAGTCATTTCCAGCACTGTGTTCTATTGGGCGGTGCTAATATAAGCCATATCCAGCACTGTATTCTGTTGGGCAGTGCTGATATAAGCCATTTCCAGCACTGTGTTCTATTGAGCCGTGTTAATATAAGCCATATCCAGCACTGTATTCTGTTGGGCGGTGCTGATATAAGCCATTTCCAGCACTGTGTTCTCTTGGGCAGTGTTAATATAAGCCATTTCTAGCACCGTGTTCTATTGGGTGGTGCTAATATAAGCTATTTTCCAGCTTTATGTTCTGTTGGGCAGTGTTTATATAAGCCATTTCCAGCACTATGTTCTATTGGGAAGTGTTGGTATAAGCCATTTCCAGCACTGTATTCTTTTGGGCAATATTGGTATAAGTCATTTCCAGAGCTGTGTTCTATTGGGAGGTGCTGCTATCAGCCATTTCCAGCACCGTGGACAGTTCCATTGGGAGGTGCTGTATCTAGAGCCCAAGCTTCAGGAAGGAAGACTCTTGTTTAGTTTGCTCACCCAGCACCTAGCAACACTACTGGTCTGTGACAACTGTTCATTTATTTATTTACTTATCAAGCTACATGTAGGTATTTGCAAATTGACTTCCTTTATTTTTCTCCCCAGAGTGCATAAGCTTAAATTCATAGACCCATTGGGTCTATCCCAGCCTCTATGAAGTTTTATAAATGTCCTCCTAGTTACTAGAAATAGAACTACAATATGATTCAGCAACCTCGCTAATGGCTATTATCCAAAGGAAACGAAATCAGTATATCAAAGAGATACCTGGACTCGCATGTCTGTTGAAGCACTATTCACAACAGCAAAGATGTGGAGTCAACCTAAGCATCTATCAATGACAAATGGATAAGGAACATGTGGTATATGTACACTACAGAACACTATCTGGCCACAAAAAGAGTGAAATGTCATTTGCAGGGACATGGATGAAACTGGAGGTCATGACTTTAAGTGAAATAAGCTAGGCACAAATGGCAAATATCTCATGTTCTCACTCATGACCTCAGGAAGATAGAGAGCAGAATAACAGATAACAGAGGCTGGGAAGGGGAGTACATGAATGGTGGGTATGAAGAGAGGTCAGTTAATGGGTACAAACATACAGTTAGATGGAAGATACAATTCTAATGCTCTACAGCAGAGGAGGGTGACTATAGTTAGAAACAACGTAATGCATATCTTTTAAGTAGCTAGGAGAGAGGGCTCGAAATGTTCCCAACACATAGAAATGATAGATGCTTGAAGTGATGGACACTTCAAATACCCCAACTTGATCATTTCATGTTCTATGCATGTAACAAAATATCACATGTACTTCATAAATATACAACATATTACATATCAATAAAAAGGCCTCAGTTCTCAGCTGAGTCACTGATGGATGCATTACACCATGTCATTGCTCAGTGATTACCCTGTTACATTGGTTTTTCATCTCTCCTGGCTGTATATTATGAGGAATTTCCTTCTATAACCAGTAGTTTCAGAAGTTGTCAGGGGTTAACACTGGGAGAACCTGAGTCAGGTGCTTTACTTGAGTTTTACTGTGTGGCCATGCCAGGTGGGCAAACCCATCAAAAAGAACCAGTCACTTCTCCCATTGCTTTTTCTTGCCCTTGCTTACTTCTCTCTTCTTGAAATTCTTTGAGTGCTATCCTGTTGCATTGGCAGCTGTTCGTATCCATTTAAATCTCTCCAAATCAGCAAGTTCAACTTGTCTTTTCCTTGGTAATTAACTGACACAGATGTTATCATGCATGGTACTTGTTTGGAGAATCAATAGATGCACTAGCATTTTTTTCCAACTACCCTGAGCACCACTTTTTAAAAAATTTCACATTGAAGGGAGGAAGTTGACAGAGAGATGTTCTCATTTTGTTCATCTTAATGTGATGATGGGAGTGGCCCTGCTGATTCACACTCTGACCGCAGTCATGCAAATGGCCACATTTCCATTGTCAAAAGAAAGGGTACCCTACAATATTTTTGCCTAATGCAAATCAAATAATTTCTTTTATTCAATATAATTTTGCAACTTTGGAAATATTTTAAAACTCATAAGGTATCGAGAATTCCCCAGTTGTTCCTTATCCTCCACACACCTTTGCCCTTTTGAAAACAGAGTGTCTCTATAGGCAGTGTTATCAAATGCTTCTTGTTATACATTTTCATAAAAGAATGCCACCTTTTGTAATTTTCTACCCACATTTTATTTCTTGAGACTGGAAATATCAAATACTGCATAAAATATTAGTACTTCAAAAAATGTATTACCTCCTCATAAATTTAAATGTTCAAAATCGGTACATATTAAAGAAAGTGACTATGATTTTTGCATTGGCATTTGGATTATGCATTTCATTTATTGTTTGAGGGATTTTTCACATATATGACCTGAGTTCAAGTAATCAACGTAGAAAGGAATTATTTAACATATTTCCCCTGGATTTCCTTCTTTGTCAGTTGAGATTTCTGAAGAAGAAGAAGAGCATAAAATAAAGTGGGAATAACAGTACAGACACTGAACCCACATCTTAGAAAAGAAGAAGAAAGAGCTTGTGTTGAAGTAGAATTATCATTGTGTTGTGAGTAGAATTACCACTATACCAAGTAACAATGCAGGATCCACTGTTAAATTTGAAATTCAGATAAATAATGAACAGTTTTTAATATCAGTTTATTCAGAGCAATATGTGTGAAGGGGATGATGGAGAGAAATGTGTGTGGAAAATAAAATAATAGCTTAATATAATTTACATATATGGGGACTCACCAGGCAGTTCAGAAGCATAAGATAGCTCTGTGAGAATAAGGGATATTTTAAAAAATCAGGGTAGACAAAGAGTCAATGTCACAAGTTGATGACTGTGCGTTTTTTTGTTCGTTTTTTTTTTTTTTGAGACAGAGTCTTGCTCTGAAACCCAGGCTGGGGTGCAGTGACATAGTGTTGTGATCTCAAGTGATTCTCCTGCCTCAGCCCCACGAGTAGCTGGGATTATAGGCGCACACCACCAGGCCCGGCTTATTTTTATATTTTTAGTAGAGATGAGGTTTCACCATATTGGCCAGTCTGGTCTTGAACTCCTGATCTCTGGTGATCTGCCCACCTCGGCCTCCCCAAGTGCTGGGATTACAGGTGTGAACCACTGTGGCTGGCTGATGATTGTGTTTTTATTATCGCATAACAAAAAGATCTTTCCTCCCTTAAGATCTGGACATCCTGACTTTATACATATTGTATTGCTTACCTTGCCAGAATACACACTAGGAGGCAGTGAGGTGTGGTAGGAAGAGCATTCATTCAGATTCAGGAACAGTGGGCTTTGGTCTTCTCCAAGCCCAGTACTGGCCAGGTGCCCTAAGTTGCTGGGCCTCAGCTATCACACCTAGAAATCCAAACGATGGCCTTTGTTTTGACTACTTTCCAGGAATGTTGTAGGAATCAAACAACTAGATGAACGTGAGAGAAGATTGTGCGTGGATATACTTATTTATATCTTTTAAACTGTAAGTTCTAGATCATAGGCTGGATCTGTCTTGCTCACGATTTCATCCGTAACTCCTAGCAAATACATAACCCACAGTCAGATTTAAGAACAACAAAAAAAATTGTTGAGGGAATGGATTAATACCAGTGCATACACTGATAGCTAGTTACATAGAATACGGAAATACCCACTGTGTGTGTGTGTGTGTGTGTGTGTGTGTGTGTGTGTGTGTCCCGTAAATGTAATGATGACTGGTGTATGAACCGCAGGCTCAAACACAATTGATGATTAATTCTTATTCAGCAAATCCCAAATGCTTGTTCCAGATCACAGGGTGGCTCTCTCCTGAGCAGCAATTAGAGGGACTCATGCCCTTGTATCTTGTGGCTTTTGCGTTTTCACCAGGTGACTTCTCAGATGGATGGAAGAATCTGTGACAAGGTAGCAAGAAAGGAAAGAACAGGTGGAGAAAGCTCGCCGGCACCATCAGCTCCGTGGCCCCGTGCACTGCGTATCACTCCTGCTGGCCTTGCCTTGGCAGGATCCACTTACGTGGTCCCACACAGAGGTAAAGGCCTCTGGGAAATGTGATCTTGGGCTGGGAAGTTGTGCTCCCGCTGGAACCCTGTACCCTGGAAGGGGATGCCATCTTTGAAGGAGACTTAGTTGTGCCTACCCTAGTGTGTGTCTATTTACCAAGCCCAGTGTGCTGGGCACCTTCCTGCAGGGCTCCCTGTCATCCCTGCCTCTTGATATTCACGCCTGCAAGGAACCCTTCTTTTTGAATGTGGGCTGAGTCTGATGTGTTCCTTCTAACATATAGAATGTCACAAAAGTGCTTAAACGTCACTTCTTGATTGGTGATGAGCGACTGTGACTTTTGACTGCTGGCTGTTCTCCTTCCGCTTTTTGCCACACATTTGTTCTGATGGAGAGGGCAATCCAGCAAGGATCCCATCTTCGACAAACAGCCAGCAAAGAGCTCAAGCCTCAGTCCAACAGCCTAGGAGGTACTGAGCCATTTTCCAGAAACCCACTGGGTGGGTTTGGAAGCAGACCCTGCCCAGCTCAACCTTGAGATGGCTGCAATCTCAGCTGTTACCTTTATTGGAGCCTTAGGAAGCCTGGGCTGGAACCTTGATTACAACCTTGGGAGACGGGGTTAAGCAGAGGGCTCAGCTAAGCCAAGCTTGGATGTCAGAGCCAGAAATTGTGAGATACATGTGTGTTGTTTTACATCTCTAAGTTTTGGAGTAATTGGTTACACAGCAAGAGATAACTAATTGCATACAGATTCCAGCTTAGGAATGGGCAGACCAAGACAGCTCAGAAAGGTAGGAAGTGGGATTCTCATCAGCAAGTGCCGTGGCTCACGTCTGTAATCCCAGCACTTTGGGAGGCTGAGGCGAGCATATCACTTGAGGTCGGGAGTTCGAGACCTGCCTGGCCAACATGGTGAAACCCCCATCTTTACTATAAATACAAAAATTAGCCAGGTGTGGTGGCAGGCACCTGTACTCCCAGCTACTTGAGAGGCTGAGTCGGAAGAAACAGCTGAACCTGAGGCGGAGGTTGCAGTGAGCCAAGATCGTGTCACATACTCCAGCCTGGGTGACACATTGAGACTCTGTCTCAAAAAAAAAAAAAAAAAAAAAAGGACATAGAAACCAAAACTTTATTGTGTGATATGGAGCTTCCATTTTTAGGTTCTTTGTTTCTCTAAGCATGAAGGATTTCTCATTGGTCTTCCTTGGGTTATATGATCATTCCTCAACAAGAGAACGGGACATTCTTGCAGCTTCACAGACTGTTGTTTAATCAACTCCTATTCACCCCATTGGTGAGGGAAGAATCACTGCCCTAATGTGAGGAGTATAATCAAACACACAACACCCGGCACTGGACAAATGAGATTTATTAATCATGTATACTCAGCCCAGAGGAGAAGGACACAGAACACACTGCAAGGGCCACTGTGGGTCACATTCTCAGTAGCTGACACTTTACGTGGATGATTTTGCATAAGAAAAATGATGCAGTCCATCAAACAGGGGCGGTGGGAGGCAGGCTTTGTAGTATAAAGAGGCCAGGGTGACCCTCATTCCCACAGGAGGATGTGATTGACTTGTTGGAATAATTCCACTGGTTGGCAAAAAACTAAAGGCTGCTACTCAGGACCAAGAGCGGTGCCTGGTCTATTTGATAAGGAGGGCTTTTGGGCCAGGGGATCTTATCTGTGAGAGCAGGTGGGTAGAGGAACTTGTGCTTAATCAATATGAGTTTCTCCTGATTTCTCCTGACATCAAGGGAGCGCATAATATTGGGCCTTCATTTTAGAACATACTCCAAAACTGTTCAATAAAAAAAAAATTTAGCCTAAGAAATAAAATGATATTAAGAAAAGAAACTAGAAAGGTACATAAAAAATAAATCAATTAGGGACTATCTGCCTCATTTGGTAGTGCAGTTTTTTATTCTTATCTTTCGTCTCTCAGTGGCGAACATTATTTGCATGACAAGGCTCCAATCAGCCATCAGTCCTGTGCAAACCAAAGGAATTTTAACTCTTTTTATTTCCTAGTTGATTATTCATATTGGCATTGCTTGTCTATATGTAAATACGTTCCTACATCTTGATTTAGTTCGAAGCATAAGAACTATTGATGTGTAATTAATTGCTATTCATCATAGGATAAAATAGAAGCCAACTTGATTGAGCCAATTGTTAGCAGGAGCTGAAGATTTCTTTTTCATTTAATAAAAAAGTGATAAATTTGGGCCTAATAAAAGCCTAAAATACCAAATTAAGCCTTTATTTTTCATGTTCTCAGCATTTTTAGCATGTGTGTTCTCTGTTACAAAGAACCTAGAGCAAGGGGGCTATGTGTGGATTAATGGTCAATAATAAATCCAAGCAAGGCCTCTTCTGCACATTTAACTGAAAGTCTATGCAGGAAAAATATGTATTATTTTGTGCAATATCTTTGTAATAAAGAATAAAGTCCATAATCTATTCAGTTTTTTCTTCTCCATACAGAGATCATTTCACTCTGCTTTGGCATTCTTATCCAGATTGCTTTTTAAAACAGATTCCAATGTACTCACTTTAAAAAAAGTACCCACATTGCTTTCTCCCATCTCAATGTAAACTTTTAGGTTCTTTTAGGTCATTTTTGTCTTTTGGAGTCTTCTGTTTCTCCTGTGCCCATTTCATGCTCAGAGGATTCTTTGGTCTATAAAAACAGTCTCTAGTTTCTTGTATAATCTGTATGTGTCAGACTCTCTTCTATACTTGCGGTGCACCTATTCCAGGTATCAGATCATATCTCCTCTCTTCACAATACATTTTAACACACGAGGGCATGACACAGTCATTTGTAATTATCACTGGCTTCCTTGACTCCATATCTGGTCCCTTATCTTATCCTTTTTTTATTCTTTTGAGACAAGGTCTTGCTCTGTTGTCCAGGCTAGCGTGCAGTAGCACTATCTCAGCTCACTGCAATCTCTGCCTCCTGGATTCAGGTGATCCTCCTGACTCAGCCTCCAGAGTAGCTGGGATTATAGGCATGTACCACCATGCCCAGCTTATTTTTTTATTTTTTATTTTTAGTAGAGACCAGATTTCACCATGTTGGCCAGGCTGGTCTCGAGCTCCTGACCTCAGGTGATTCACTCACCTCGGCCTCCCAAAATGTTGGGATTACAGGCGTGAGTCACCTCGCCTGGCCCCTATTTTGTCATTTGAATTAGCTCCCTAATCTTTCTGGGGTCAGTTGCTTCCTTTCTTTTTGTGACACAAGAATCATTGTCAGGAACTGGGCTATCTGATGATCTCCTCATGATCCCCTCACCTTCATTTTTATCTGTCCCAGTTCACCCTATTCACTTCCAAGTAAATTAATTTATCTTCCTAGGATAGATTTGTTTTAGTTCTGTGGGTATGTATGAACACAAATAAAAGTAAGCGACTCTGCGTGTATGTAGATTTACATATGGGTGGGGGATGGGAACAACCTCTCCTTCCTCAGCCGCTACGGTACAACCAGATACCTGACGTGCAAAAGGGCTATGGACAAGTAAAGTTTTGTTTTTTTAAATTGCCTGTGAGCTATATTTTAGTAAAGCTGACATAAAACATAAATCTGTATGTATACAGATGTACTCAGTTTTATTTGTACCCACATATATAGTTGGTTGGAAGCCACTCACAGGTCCTGCCTATACTCTATACATAATAGAAACTTAAAACATTATACCTACAGATATACTCAGTTTTATTTGTCCTCATCTGTGTGTGTCCCTTGTTTTCTTTTTCTATTAGGATAAAATATGCATAACCTAGAGTTCACCATTTTAACCACTTTTAAGTGTAAAGTTCAGCGGCATTGAGAATATTCACAGTGTTGTGCAACCAGCATCCATCATCTAGCTCCGGAACATTTTCATCGTCCCATGCTAAAACTCCTTGCCCATTAAACAATACCTCCCCAGTCACTGAGATCCACATTCCTGGAGATGGAGAGTGATTCTTATAATCTTCAGGGATGATCCACAATCTCCTATGGATGAGAGAGTTGAGACACACATTCTTTAAATTATCCAGCCCTCAGACTCAGCCCTGCTGGCTCCTAAATGGTTTCCTGTGGTTGGCTCAAAATGCCTGGCTGCTGGGAATCGGTATGTTTTGAGCTGTTTTCATTGGTATTTTACTTGCCCTTACCCCTTTCACAATCCAGGCATCGGGTTGCACCCTAGTAGGTGAGGAAGGAGAGGCTGTTCCAATCCCCCATCCACAGGTGGGAAGACTGAGGCCTATGGCTCACACTTCATCATCACACACAGGGCTTGGAAACCTCAGATCAGTGGGCCCCATCCTTCTGCACACCTGGGGATCTTTACAAATTACTGCTATCTTCTTCCACCCTAAACAGGTGATTTAATTGGTACTTGGCATGACGTGGGCACTGGGGGCCGGGGATTTAAAGTCGTCCCAGGTAGCATGTGGACTTGGATTATTGTCCCCACTCCCAGAGTTGCTGGGCTGAAGCCAGGGAATTTGCAATTGTGACATTTCCCAGGTGGTGCTGGCGTTGCTGGTCGGGAGGCCATACATTGGCACCCTCTGGACAAGTGCGTCCTGGCAGAGGTTGGAGGGAATCTGGTCTCATGGTCTCATGTGAGGGGTGTGGTCATCAGTGATGCAGCTTGAACTGGGGCAGGTCTGGAACTTTGACGTAGGAAGAACCACAATTCACTTTTCAAGCCCTCTCCTGGAAGGTGCAATCTTTAGAATAGACTCTAGAGTTTCAAAATGATCACTTCCGACAGGTTTGGCAAGCATATTTGTTGTCTTGGTGGAGAGACAGATTCCTGGGGCTTCCTGCTCTGCCATTTTCCCCAACATCACTTTTATATTCTCAATATATTTAAATGTTATATTAATCTATGAAAAATGAGTATAAAAAGGAGGGAAGCTAGAAATTTGCTAAAAATCATTTAGCTATACTTTTAAATAGAATGGATATTTTGGTATGTAAATTGCACCTCAATAAAACAGTTAAGGAAATTTGCCAACTGTGATGGTAGTCACATGACTGTGTACCTTTGTCAAAACACTTCTAATGATAAATTTAAAATAAGTAAATTTTATTGCCTGTGAGCTATATTTTAGTAAAACTGGCATAAAACAATAAAAGAATAATCCTAGCACTTTGGGAGGCCAAGGTGAGTGGATCACTTGAGACCAGGCATTTGAGACCAGCCTGGCCAACATGGTGAAACTCCATCTCTACAAAAACTACAAAAATTAGCCGGGCATGATGGCACATGCCTGTAGTCCCAGCTATTCAGGAGTTAGGCAGGAGAATCACTTGAACACCAGAGGCTGAGGTTGCAGTGAGCCGAGATTGCACCAATGCACTCCAGCCTGGGAAACAGAGCAAGACTTCATCTCAAAAACAAAACCGAACAAAACCAGCCAACCAACCAGCAAAACAAAAACAAACAAAACACCAATGAAAGAAGGGCTTGTTTCCCTGAAAACTAAGTTCAATGCACTCGAGATCTTTATGTGAGTTTCTGTAAAAATACTTTCATATTTAGTGTATCACTTATCAATTGCTGCATAACACTTTACCACAAATGAGGAAGATTAAAACAACACATATTTATTATCTCATAGATTTGGTCAGGAGTCTGGGCATAGTTTAGCTTGGTTCTCTGTATTAGGGTCTCTCCCAGGGCTGCAATCAAAGTGCCAGCCAATACTGAGATCCCATGGACAGGTGTGACCAGGGAAAGATCAGCTTTCCAGCTCATGTGATTGCTGGCAGAATTCAGTTCCTTTTAGGCTCTTGGCTGAAGGCTACTGTCCAGTCTCTTCACATGTGAGCCTCTGCAGCATGGTCACTTGCTACATACATCAATATGTGCAAACCAAAAAGTTAACAGAGTCTGCTAGCAAGACGAAAGTCAGCTTAGGCAATTTCATCAGACAAATGGCATTCCATCATTTTTGCTAAATACTGTCAGTTGGAAGCCATTCACAGGTCCTGCCTATACTCAAAGGGAAGGGATTACATAATGGTGTGAAATTCCAAAACATGTCAGGGGGTCAACATCTGAGAGGTTGCCTGCCACATTAGGTATAAACAAGACATTCTAAAAACTAGATAAAATTTTAAAATGTAGGCTTATTCACACAGATTGCTTTCCAGGTACTTTATGTTCTCCCTTCATGATAAGAAAATTGGCTGGGTGGAGTGGCTCACACCTGTAAGCCCAGGTGTGTTTTTATCTATAGACAGCAATAAACCACAAAATATATTTAAAACAACAATTTTCAGACATTATATCATATACAATGTAGGAATTGATTCCTGAGAGAAGGGATAAAAATGAGGTGAGCCTGGCAATTGTGATCCTTTTTTTTCTGAAAGCAATTTCTGGAGCACAGACACAGGCCTAGGGAAACCAAACACAGCATAGTGACTTCTTTGAGTAGAGGAAGTGGGTATTATAGAATGGGAAGCCCGAGGCAGCTGAAAGTTGTGCAAAAAACAAAACAACTTTGGTGGCCAAGGCAGGAGAATTGCTTCAGTCTAGGAATTTGAGACCAGCCTGGTCAAGATAGTGAGACCTTGTCTCTAAAAACAAACAAATGAAACAACAACAAAAACAAAACTATAAAACTGTGTATATATGTTACATATAAACTATATATATAAACTATATGTGTGTGTGTGTGTGTGTGTGTGTGTGTGTGAGATCCTGCCTCAGAAAAAAATAACATTAAAGATGGACATTATAGTGGATAGCACGATGGGAGTGATTTGCATGAACATGATGTAGAGCTTCAGTCTGCAAAATGAAAACTAGAGAAAAGTTCTTACTTCTTGTCTTAGTTTAGGTTCCTCTGAAATCAGACCTAGGAAAGAGTTTGGAGTAATGTAGCTTATTAGAAAGTAATTCCAGGAAGCTGAGGTCGGGGAGTAGGAAGGGTAGGACAGGGATGGGAGAAAAGTGAATAAGGGTGCATTAATAGCCAAATGCCACTGTATCAGTGAATGTGTTTATTGGAACTTCTACCACAATAGAAACTTAAAGCAATAATTATTTATCTCAAGGTTCTGTGGGTCAGCAATTTTGGTTGGGTCTTGGATGAGCTACTCATATGTCAGACGTTAATCTGTTGGACTGATGGGGGTGTGCTAGTCCTGGGTAACTCTTGTCATGTGTCTGTCACTCGGGTGATTATCAACAAAGACATGTAGAGCGTGTGATTGTCGTTATCCATTAGCCTAGCTTGGATTTGTTCATACGGAAGCAGCAGGACTCCAAATACAGCAATTGCAGAAGTTGCAGAGTTTCATGAAATTGAGGCTTAGAACTTTTACAAAGATGTGAGTTCCACACTCTATTGGTCATAGCAAATTATAAGATCAGCCTGGCATCAAAAGGTTTGGAAAATAACTCTAACTCTTAATGAGAAGAAATGCAAAATATTGTGACCTTTAATTTTTGCAATCTCTCAAAACCCTTGTGGTCAATGGGGGATTAGTCATGCTGGGGTCTAAGTAACTGTATAGAATATACCTCAGAATTGTCTCATGAAGGACAGGAAGGTTGGAGAAATTGTCTATTGTAGTATATCCACATTTGTCTGAGTGCTCACCCTGAATGCAGTAATTTTCCTGCCCTTCTAGCTATTGTGTACAGATACAGTTATCAATGGAGACGCTATACAGAAATAAGCCAGGCTGAGGGGATAAATGTGACATGGAGCAATACAAGCATTACTACAACACCTGATGGGCCAATGAGTATATCTTATATTTTACATTAAAATAAAATGTTTAGTACAAGGGTCCCCAGTCCCTGGGCCACAGACCAATACCGGTGAGTGGCGCATTAGGAACCAGGCTGCACAGCAGTAGGTAAGTGTTGGGTAAGTGAGCGAAGCTTCATTTGGATTTACAGCCACTCCCCATCGCTCACATTACCGCCTGAGCTCCACCTCCTGTCAGATCAGCGGTGACATTAGATTCTCATGGGAGTGCAAACCCTACTGTGAACTGTGCATGCCAGGGATCTAGGCTGTGCACTCCTTATGCGAATCTAATGCTTGATTATCTGTCACTGTCTCCCATCACTCCCAGATGGGACTATCTAGTTGCAGGAAAACAAGCTCAGGGCTCCCACCGATCCTACATTATGGTGAATTGTATAATTATTTAACTGTATGTTACAATGTAATGATAACATAAGTAAAGTGCACAGTAAATGTAATGTAGTTTAATCATCTTAAAACCATCCCACTGCCACTAGTCTGTGGAAAAATTTTCTTCCACAAAACCAGTCTCTGGTGTCAAAAAGGCTGAGAACTGCTGGTCTAGGAGATATCTACTTCTGACTATGAATTGAGAAACAGTTTTCATACTGGACTTTTATCTATAGATAGCAATAAAACTGCAAAAATATATAAAACAACAATTTTCAGACATTATATAATATACAATGTATGAATTGATTCCAGAGAGAAGGAATACAAATGAGGTGAGCCTGGCAATTGCGATCCTTTTTTTTTTTTTTTTTTTTTTTGAAAGCAATTCCTGGAGCACAGACACAGGCTTGAGGAAGCCGAACACAGCATAATGACGTCTCTGAACACAGGAAGTGAACACTATAGATTGAGAAGCCCAAGGCAGCTGAAAGTTGTGCAAAAACAAAAACAAAACAAAAACTGTAAATCTGCTTTGAGGTCACCTTTAATCTTTGCTAAACGAAAACTTTTTAAGCACAGGTAAAAAAGGACTCTAGAGTGGTGATTCACTCATCCGGTGGGGAGACATTTGAGGTCTGATCAGCCAGAGCGGAGATTCCTTGGGGACCACGTGGGACATTTAGTGGAGAAGAAATGCAAAATATTGTGACGTTTTAATTTTGCCATCTCTCAAAACCCTTGCTGTCAATGGGAAATTAGTCATGCTGGGGTCTAGTAACTGTATGGAAAGGGTGGGAGCAAGACAGAGAGGGGTGGGAGGTGCCACACACTTAACCAGATCTTGCACCTACTCACTCACTATTGCAAGGACAGCACCAAGCCATGAGGCGTGCATTCCCATGACCTAAACACCTGCCCCCAGGCTCCACCTCCAACGCTGGGGATTGCATTTTGACATGAGATTTGGGTGGGGACAAATATCCAAACTATATTATACTGCATTCCTCGTTGGCCTTAGGTGAATTCTTCAGCATTCCCTGCAAGGAAAACTGCAGCACTACAAGAGTTCCACTGAAGGACAGGAAGAAGATGGACAGTCCTTAAACAACTCGAAGCTTACATCTCACTTCCCCAGTACAAATTTGCAGTTGCCACAAATCAACATTTTAATAAATACCATAATGACAAGTGACTAGTACAATTGTTACAATGTTTTTGCGTGTGTTGACAGTATTTATTTAGAAAATGTCAATATTAATATACTCCACAGCTTCTGTGGACTTGTGTTGGCATTTCTCTTTATTTTATTTATTTATTTAGTTAGTTTTTTGGAGACGGATTCTCTCTCTGTTGCTAGGCTGGAGTGCAGTGGTGATCTCAGCTCACTGCAACCTCTACTTCCTGGGTTCCAGCAACTGTTCTGCCTCAGCCTCACGAGTAGCTGGGACTAGAGGCACACAGCATCATGCCTGGCTAATTTTTTATATTTTAATAGAGACGGGCTTTCATCATGTTGCCCAGGCTGGTCTTGAACACCTGAGCTCAGGCAATCCACCAGCCTTGGCCTCCCAAAGTGCCGGGATTTCAGGCAGGAGCCACCACACCTGGCCGGTGCTGCTCTTTAAAAGAAAAAGAGGAATTTGCTGGGCTTCTCTTGTCCTTAGAAGGGCCCATATCTTGTGAATAAGTTGTTGCTGGTTAAAATAAAACAAAACAACAAAAAACCGCTTGTATAAGTGATAAGAGATGCTCATGACAAGTGAAGGTTCCACACAGTGGAGGGGGTGAATATGATAACGGCCGGTGTTTGTTTATCCAAATACGATTTTTCTTAATCAAACAAAAACTACACAAAACCAGGAAAATTAGCAGTTTCCTCGAACCCCAAATGTCTTCATCTTTTCTTGGAGATGTGTTTTCTATGCTGAGGCAGCACTGACCTCAGGTGAAAGGGATAGGCCTCCCTCCACCTGTTTAGAGAAAATGACAGGTAAGGAAGGCGTCACACCCACCCATGCAGCTGAGCAGGCAGCATAGGGTGATAGCAAATGAGCAAGGAGTGTGGCCATGGCCTCTACTTCATTATCCTGCAGCCCAGACCTGGGGACGCTGCACTCCCAGGAGGGGGAAAGGCACAGCTGCCCAGCTGTTGCGGTTTTCTGACTCTAAGACACCTTCTGAGCACCTGCCGTGAACACACGTCACTCTGGCTATTGGTCCTCAGCAGGTGCCGCTGATGCAGCCCTCTATTCTTTTTCCATGGAATCTTTCAGTTTCTCTTGTCACAGAAATCAATACACGTTATGAGCCCCATTTTAACAAGAAAGGCAATTGTCAGGGCAATGATCACCGCTGCAAAATAAAGTATTTCCTATTTTCTGGAGCGTGTTTCCACAGTACCAATTTAACCTGGATAAAGAAGAGTTTGTTGAAAATTTGACAATTTCGTGGTGCTACATTGGTTATATTGTTAGGTTATTATTTCCTAATTGAGTGAACTGTCTAGTTTTTCTAACTCCCAAATATGGAAAGCATTACAAAACTTCAGTGTGGATTCTGATATGTTCTCAGTAAAACATTTCTGTCTGAGACTATATAGCCCCAAATTACTTAATAAACGTAATTTCCCCAAATAAAATATCCTAGCAGCCCGGATTCTTTCTCCTGAAGGGGAGCTTCAGGTTTGGTGTCAAATGCTTGTAGCATGATCCGTAGCTTAAATGGGCTGACCTGGCACCCACATGCTTAAGGGCTGTTTCCATTGACCTTCGAGGACACTCAGTGTCCCCTAGTGGATCACACGTGCAGCCTCCACCAACACCCGGCACATCGGTGATGTCACTGCCTTCCCCGCAGCCAGGCTCAAGAGTAACTCCTTCAATAAGGGAAGGGCAGGAAGCCCTTATACCCCATTTCTTCCAAAGTCACACCAAGAGACTGACAGCAGACAAATAGTTTCCCATAGTTTCCAACATCCCTGTCTGGAGACCAAAAATAAACTTAAATGCCTCACCAAGATGTTTTGATTGCTTGAATCACACACCGTCACAATCAAAGAACCCAAATGTCTATATTTTTGCTGAAACAGGCAGCTTAGAGCTTTCTGTGTTCCCAACACATATTTTGGTTATTTTCCTAACTCTGCTCTTCCCCTGAATCCTTCCTCGAGTCCTTCTCCATATTAAAAGTGGTACTAGCAATGCGGAGACCACGGACTGAATAGTATGCAGAAATTAGCTTGATCAAAAACTATACTTAAGGGGGAATCATTTTTTATTCAAAGAAACCTTGTGCTTGACAGGATGAAATATCTTGTATTTAAGTCAATGATAATTGTGAATTACGGATCCTTTGCAAGAAGCAATGCAAAATTGGCTGCTGGGCCTGTTTCCAAAGTTAGGGCAAATTTATGACAAATTTGATATTGACCAATAACATTTTAACAGTTTTTAAAATTATTAGCACTGCTGCTTACAAGGAATCTATTAGATAAGATGAAGTAAAATAGATTGAAATACATTAGATATCTTTTTGAAATATTTGTAGACCATATACCAAATCACAGTAAATATAAAACTTCTTCTCTATGAGTATTCCTACTTGAAATTATAAACAGTGCTTTTAAGGTTTCATGCCAAGAAGTATCACAGTACCCAAAGATAAAAGAATATCCCCACAAATAGTGGTTTTCATGGAGAGATTAAAATTAAGGATTTATAATTTAGAGATTTCATAAATTATATTCACAATTATCATCCCTAAGGTACTGAGCACACGATTATTTGCTATATTATGCTTTACACCTGCAATAACATATTGCAAGGGTATTCCTTCTGTCTTAATAAAGGGTAATTGCCTGTAGTTCCCAAGCTCTACAATGAGGTGCCAACAACCATGGGGAAAGGGTGATACATGTTGACGTACATGTTGCAAGCAATATTATTGTCTCACCCCTGTAGTTGTCCACATCTTAATTCTCATGCTACGGTTTGAATATGTTCCCCAAAGATTATGTGTTGGAAACTTAACCCCCAATGCAGGAATATTGAGAGGTAGGGCCTGCAAAACATGATTGATTAGGTCATGAGGGCTCTGCCCTCATAAATACAGTAATGCCATTATTATGAGAATGGGTTCCTTATAAAATGAAAAGTTTGGCCCAATTTCCTTTGTCTGTCACCCATGTGATGCCTTCCACCATGTTATGACGTAGGAAGAAGGTCTTTACCAGATACAGTTCCTCAATCTTTGACTTGCTAGCCTCTGGAATTGTGAGACAAATATATTTCTGTTTATTATAAATTACCCAGACTGTGGCATTCCATTATAGCAACATGAAACAGACTAAGACACCCCAGAACCAATAAAAATGATCGATTACATGGCAAGGGGAAATTTAGGTAGCCAATAAAATTAATATTGCTAAGTAGCTGACCTTGAGATAGGAAGATTAGCCTGAGTTATATGAGTGAGCTCAATACTATTACCAGGTTTCTTAGAAATGACACAAGAGGCAGAAGATGAAGAGTGTTAGGTCAGAGGTATACAGCATGAGAAAGTCTTAACCAGCCATTGCTGGCCTTGGAGATTAAAGCGGGCCATGAGGTGAGTAATTGGGAAGCCTCTAGAATTTGGAAAAGATGAGAAAATTGATTATGCCCTAGGAGATCTAGGAAGGGACCTTTAATTCTAGTCCAGAGATCCATTTCAGACTTCTCTCTTTCCGAAATAGAAAATAAACATATTATTTTAAGCCACTACGTTTGTGATAATTTGTTACAGAAGCAATAGTCAACTAACAAAAGTGTTGACATTTGGGTGACGGATCCGAGAAGCAGCACAGTCTAGGAAGCCTCTTTGTCCTTGCGGGCTGGAGACGCCTTTCTTCTACCCAGAGACATTAGGCTAATTGAAGGGCTCTGGTAAGGGGGTCCCACCATCACACCCTCTCCCTTCTAAAAGACGCCTACCAGCCTGGCCTGGAGAAATCCCTTTTAGCCCCTGAGGCAAAGCCAACAGGGACTCATGAAAGCACTAGTCGAACTAGATAAACCAAGCAGATCAAAATAATATCACAAGGGCTCTGAAAATTAAGCTCTCATTGGAACCATGGTCCACAAAACTGACCAAGACCCACATGCTAAACATCAACAGGGTAACTGCCTAATTAAAACAACAACAAAAAACTGAATGGAAGTGAAGTTTTCACACTACAGTTGTTGTGGTAAAATGTTGACACCAGTAGATTGTAATACATCACCTAAGTATATTGTAACACACCCAGAACAACCACTACCAAGCCCACACAAAAATATATGCTTTAGAACACTAAATCAGAATAGAATCCTAACAAAGTTCATATAACCTGAGGTATGGTAAGAGAAGAAAAATAGGAATGAGAATTATAAAAGCAGTCTCCTAACATAACTGAAAAATGGTAGAGAATAATATAGATGTTATCAGCTGGGCGTGATGGCTCACACCTGCAATCCCAGCACTTTGGGAGGCCGAGGTGGGTGGATCACAAGGTCAGGAGTTCGAGACCAGCCTGACCAATATGGTGAAACCCCGTTTCTATTAAAAAAATACAAAAAATTAGCTCGGCGTGGTGGTCCATGCTTGTAATCCCAGCTACTCAGGAGGCTGAGGCAGGAGAATTGCCTGAACCTGGGAGGCGGAGGTTGCAGTGAGTCAAGATTGTGCCACTGCACTCCAGCCTGGGCAACAGAGTGAGACTCCATCTCAAAAAAAAAAAAAAAAAAAAAAAAGAGAATCATATAGAAATCATCATCATACCAGGATGCCAAAAAAATCACAACTGAATGAAAAAATATCAACTGATGCCAGTGCTAAGGTGAATAGGATATTGGAATTATCTAAAAGAAACTTACAGCAGTCATCACAAAATGGTGTCTCAACAATCAATTATGAAATCTTTCAAAACAAAAGAATATATAAAATCTCAGTTGAATAGTAAATGTTATTTTAAAAAGTGGAAATTTTATAAGTAAAAAATACAGTAACAATGTGAGCTTAATGATAGAATGGAGATAGCAGAGGGCAGAAGCACTTGAAAAAGAAAATTTTTTCAATTTGAATAGCAGAGAGAAAATAGGCTGAAATACATAAATAAATAAATAAAGCTTCAGTGACCTGTGAGACAATATGAAAAGACTCAATGTTTGCATTATTGCATTTCCAGGAGAAGAGTAAGAAAGTAGCTGAAAGATTATTTTAAGAATGAATGGCTTAAAACATCCCAAATTTGGTGAAAGATACAGACTTACGTATGCCAGAAACTGAGAAAACTCCAAACAAGATACACCCAAAAAATGCATACCAGATTGTTTCATAATTAAACTTTTGAAAAGTGACCAAAAAAAAGTTGAAAACATCAAAGGGAAATGATAAATTGTCTTTAGAAAAACACAATATAAAGAACAGTGGATTTCTCCTCTGACCCAAAGAAGACAGGAAGAAGTGATACAATAATTTCAAGTGCTAAAAGAAAAGAACTATGAATTCTATTTCTGGTGAAACTATTCATAAGAGAAAAAGGAAAACAAAATAATTTGCTGAAGACCTACCATTGCAAATTGTTAAAATAAGAAACAGAAAGAAAATGAAAGAGTCTAGATGCATTAGAAATTATGAAGAACAAATAAAAGGAATAGAAATGATATGTCCAAAGGACTACTTTTTGCTTCATGAGTTTTGTAAATCGTACTTAATCACCGAAACAAAAATTTCCATCTAATACTCAAGACAATGACATTTAAAAGCAGGAAAGCAGAAAGAACCTAAATGGAAATGAAGTTTTTATACTTTACTTGTGGTAAAATGTTGACATCAGTGATTGTGACACATCATATAAGCATATTTGGGACAAACCCAGAGCAACTACTTCCAAGCCTACACAAAAATATACACACTAAAATGCCATAAATCAATCAAAATGAATCCTAAAAGAAGTTCAAATAACCTCGCGAATGTAAGAAAAGAGAAACAGGAATGGAAAACCATAGAAAGGAAATTGTAAAATGACAGATTTAAAAACTAACAAATCAATATTTACCTTATATTAATATATAAATAATGTGAATACCAAATCAAAAGACAGAGACTAGCAGAGAGGATAAAAATAGTATGATTCTACTATATGCTACTTAAAAGAAACTCACTTCAAATTCAATGATATCAGTAGGTTGAACGCAAAGCAATGGAAAAAGTTATTAAACACCATCATTAAAAAATGAGCTGGAGTAGCTATATTAGTATCTGGTAAAGTAGACATCAGAGCAAAGAAAATTACTAAAGAGAAATAAGAATATTACATAATGATAAAAGAATAAATCAATTAGAAAGGCAATAATCCTTTGTATGTGTACACTAAACATCAGAGGCTCAAAATGCATGAAATAGAAACTAATAGAGCTGAAAAGGGGAGACAGAAAATCCACAGTTAAAGCTGTAGACATCAGTAAACTCCGCAACTGATAGAACAACTACACAGAAAATTAACAAGGATGTAGAATATGTGAACAACACAATCAATTGACAGGATCTAATCAACATTCATTCCAACAACAGATAAATGCTCATTTTTTTTAAGTACCCATGGAATATTCAACCAAGATAGACCATATTCAGGACCATAAAACTAAGCTCAACAAATCTAGAAAAATTAAAATTGTGCAGAATGTGTTTTCTCACTATAGTAAAATCAAAGTAGAAATTAATAACAGAAAACTCCCAAATATGTGGAAATTAAACTATGTGCTTATAAACAATTTATGTGTAAAAAAGGAGGACTCAAAAGGTAATAAATAAAGTATATAACACTGAATGAAGATGAAAACACCATATTTCAAAGTGTACGGGATGCAACTAAAGTGGTGCTAAGAGGAAACTTTCTAGCACTAAATCCTTTTATTAGAAAAAAAGAAACATAGTAAGATCTCAAATCAACAACCTAAGTTTCTACCTGAAGATACCAGAAAATAAGGAGAAAAATAAAACCAAAACTAGTAAAAGGTAGGAAATAATGAAAATATGAGTAGGAAACCATCAAATTGGAGATAGAGGCTCACACCTGTAATCCCAGCACTTTGGGAGAGTGAGGTGGGTGGATCAGTTGAAGTCAGGAGTTCAAGACCAGCCTGGCCAATATGGTAAACCTCTGTCTCTACTAAATAGGTAAAATTTAGTTGGGTGTGCTGGTGCACACCTGTAATCCCAGCTACTCAGGAGGCTGAGGCACAAGAACCGCTTGAACCCAGGAGGTGGAGGTTGCAGTGAGCTGAGATAGTACCACTGCATTCTAGCCTGAGTGTCAGAGTGAGTGAGACTCCGTCTCAATAAAACAAAACAAAAACAACAATAACAACAAAAAAACCAAATTGGAGGTGGGAAACTAATACAGAAAATCAATAAAATAAAAGTTGATTCTTAACCAAGGTACAGTACTTGTGTGACCTTAAACAGACCAGGATCCCAGAGAAAGTAGACCCTTTCATCTTTTGGAGTGTTTGAAGCAGTTCCATATTGTAGAGTTTTTGTATAATACCAAGACTGTTACTACAGACAAAAAAGCAATTTAAAATTATTCATAATTAAAACTTTCATGTTAGTGACATTTTTCAAATTTGACATGTCATTTTTGTAACATTTTTCATATCAGAAAAGATTTTAGGCATTGTCGTAAGGGAATTAGGTAATGCTGAAATGAAAATAAAATACTGTTTTCTCAAGATAGAATCAAGTGGAAAATACTGTTTATAAGAAAACTAGCTTGCATCATAAATAAGATTCAACAAGTATTTTAAATTATCTAGAGGCATTTTTTTTCGTCTTTGAATTAGCTCTTTAGACAGTTGCATCAACTGTTCAATTTTTCTATGAAAATAAAAGCAGAACTGCCTATCACACTTTCGGGATGGCCAAGAAACATGGAGGGTCTGTGTGGCTAACAAATTGAAACTCTAAGTCAATGTTCTAAAAAATAGAATTCAACATTAATTTAGAGGAAAGAAATGCATAAATAAAAAGAAGGCAAAAATAAACATTATTCAGTCTCAGTCTTGTTATAAGCAACTCAGCAACGGCCCTCATTTGCATACTTCATTCAACAACACAACAATAGCAGCAAAGCAATGCCAGACATAGGCGATAGGGAGGAAGGCAGCAAACCACATTGCCATGTATGTACCTATGCAACAATCTTGCATGTTCTTCACTTGTACCCCAGAACCTAAAATGCAATAAAATATATATTTTTTTTAAAAAAGAAGTTAACCAGGAACATCCTCCTTAGCAGATCTACTTCTCTACAGTGGAGATTTAGCAAAGATTCTTCTATCTCCTGATGACCCCACGAGTGTTGACTTTTGAGTGGTTGTCCATCTTGATCCCATCTTAATCTGGATCTGATGGTATGACCTGGAAAAAGTTGGTTATGTATAAAAATGGAAAGAAAGATGGGTCTGACAGTATCAAGATTTGGACTTGGGAGAGACTTGGAGGCACTGTTCTCAGTGTAACTTGCATGCAGTATGAAGTAGGAAGTAAATGCTTTCTTCCACAGGAAAGCCGATATATTTATTAAACTTACACCCTTCTCCTCTACTTTTTAAAAATTGTAGTTTAGGTTCTGGGGTACATGTGCAGATCATGCAGGACTGTTGCATAGGTACATACATGGCAAGGTGGTTTGCTGCCTCCAACCCCCCAACACCTGTGCCTGGCATTTCTCCCCTCATTATCCTTCCCTACCTTCCCCATCCCCTGCTGTCCCTCCCCTAGCCCCCACCAACAGACCCCAGTGTGTGATGCTCCCCTTTCTGTGTCCACATGTTCTCATTGTTCAATACCCACTTATGAGTGAGGACATGCGGTGTTTGGTTTTCTGTTCTTGTGTGAGTTTGCTGAGAATGATGATTTCCAGATTCATCCATGTCCCCACAAAGGACATGAACTCATTGTTTTTCATGACTTTATAGTATTCCACGGTGTATATGTGCCACATTTTCTTTGTCCAGTCTATCATTGATGGGCATTTGGGTTGGTTCCAGGTCTTTGCTATTGTAAACAGTGCCACGATGAACATATATGTGCATGTGTCTTTATAATAGAATGATTTATAATCCTTCAGGTACATACTCAGTAATGGGATTGGTGGGTCAAATGGTATTTCTATTTCTAGATCCTTGAGGAATCATCACAGTTTCTTCCACAATGGCTGAACTAATTGACAATGCCACCAACAGTGTAAAAATGTTCCTATTTCTCCATATCCTCTCCAGCATCTGTTGTCTCCAGATTTTTTAATGATCGCCAGTCTAACTGGTGTAAGATGGTATCTCAATGTGGTTTTGATTTGCATTTCTGTAATGACCAGTGATGATGAGCATTTTTTCATATGTTTGTTGGCCTCATAGATGTCTTCTTTTGAAAAGTGTCTATTCATATCCTTTGCCCACTTTTGGATGGGTTTGTCTTTTTCTTATAAATCTGTTTTAGTTCTTTGTAGATTTGTATTAGCCCTTTGTCAGATGGGTAGATTGCACAATTTTTTCCGCATTCTGTTGGTTGCCAATTTTCTCTAATGATTGTTTCTTTTGCTGTGCAGAAGCTCTGAAGTTTAATTAGATCCCATTTGTCTTTTTTGGCTTTTGTTGCTATTGCTTTTGGTGTTTTAGTCATGAAGTCCTTGCCTATGCCTATGTCCTGAATGGTTTTGTCTAGGTTTTCTTCTAGTGTTTTTATGGTGTTAGCTCTTAGGTTAAAATCTTCCTATACACCAGTAACAGACAGAGAGCCAAATCAAGAGTGAACTCCCATTCACAATTGCTTCTAAGAGAATAAAATACCTAGGAATACAACTAACAAAGGATGTAAAGAACCTCTTCAAGGAGAACTACAAACCACTGCTCAAGGAAATAAGAGAGGACACAAATAGATGGAAAGACATTCCATGCTCATAGTTAGAAAGAATCAATATCGTAAAAATGGCCATACTGCCCAAAGTAATTTATAGATTGAACACTATCCCCATCAAGCTACCTAAGACTTTATTCACAGAACTGGAAAAAAACCACTTTAAACTTCATATGGAACTAAAAGAGAGCCCACATAGCCAAGACAATCCTAAGCAGAAAGAACAAAGCTGGAGGCATCATGCTGCCTGACTTTAAGATATACTACAAGGCTACAGTAATCAAAACAACATAGTACTGGTACCAAAACAGAGACATAGACCAATGGAACAGAGCAGAGGCCTTGGAAGCAACACCACACATCTACAACCATCTGATCTTTGACAAACCTGACAGAAACAAGCAATGGGGAAAGGATTCCCTGTTTAATAAATGATGTTGGGAAAATTGGCTAGCAGTGTGCAGAAAGCAGAAACTGGACCCCTTCCTGACACCTTACACTAAAATTAACTCCAGATGGATTACAGATTTAAACATAAGATCTTCTCCCCTTAATTTACATTATCTGCTCTATAATTTGTCAAATATCCACATGTATTTGGCTTAATTTCTTGGCCTTCCAATTTATTCCATTGATCTATTTTGCTAGCCTTTTGTTTTGCTGGCCAAGTAGATCCCTGTGCTGGCTTTTCAATTTGCTGGCCAAGTCGATCCCTGAGCCCAGTCCTTGTTCCAAGCAACTATTGTTTTCAACTAACATGTTATTACACATTGGAACCTCAGCTAAATATCCTGCAATATACTCAGCATTGAGGCTAGGTCATGAGTTGGCTAGGAGTTTGGGCTTGGTAACTTTGTCACTTATTAGCAGAGTGTTTTGGGAAAATTACCTGTTCCGTAAGCATCATTGTCCTCATGTGTAAATTAGAGTACAAATAGTGCACGCTCACCAGTTTTCTGTAGGGCTAAAGTTAGAAAATAATATCAAAGTGCTCAGCCCATTAATTATAATATGAAAAGTGCTTAACCAGTGACATTATTTACATTAGCCATTGCACTATAAATTGTAGTATCTGGAACACAATAGTTTTATAATGATTACAATAGTTAGTGTAAGTAAAACACCTAGTACAAAGTAATGCCTACTACATATTATATAGCCAATAAATGTTAATTGCTTCCCTAATACCTCTCTACTTATTTCCTTCCCTAATGCATCTCCTTCTCTGCACATGAATTTGGTATCATTTAGGATAGAATTTGGGGAAAAATGTGTAAAAATAGTATGAAACAGCATAGGAATATATATTTTAAAATTCTTTAATGGCGATTTTTTCCAAAGTGTCAATAAATAACATACCCTGGGGTAGGTGTTTAGGGTTTTATTTTATTTTTAAGCATTTTCTGCCATGAACAAATTGTTGAACATGTATATTTAGAATAAGTCAGTGTGTTGCAATGTTCTACATGTGTGAAAATAAAAAAAAGTAACAGAGAAGTGACTTTTCTCCAGTAATTTTCCCTTTATTTTGCTCCATCCAAATCCCTTTTTAAAAATCCCTGTCTGAATTAAGCATCTGCTGCTAATTATGACAGTATTTCAAATCAGAAGGAATAAAATAATACTACAAAAAGGGAAAGATCTATTTTTGAAAAAAAAAATAGTTCTTTTTCATTCTACAACTAGGGCTACATTTTAGTGCTCCAGAAATTCCACAAGCATTGAGTGAAACTGAAAAAGAAGAACGTGAGTTTGGACTGACTGCTTGGCTTCGTGCTAAGAAAGGGATGTGTGTGTGATAACAATGAATGTGCTGCTGCGTGTACTTAGGCTGGTCTCAATTACATGAATGTTTGTGTTTATATGGAAACACTGACAAGGTGATATAATGAAGAATGTTTGCAGAGTACACAACTTGAAAGGGCTGTGCAAATTCCCACATACATTAAAACATCCATGTCATGCTGGCTGCATACATTTTGCATGCACATGAGTAAGACTTTACATCTTACATATATGCAAACATACATATCGCACTAACTACACATGTTCTATGTATGTATAAAATACTGTATATCATTATACAAGCTTCCATTTATACTAACTGCATATATATGTCTATAAAGTACATGTCAACTCTACAAAATACCAATATCACACTATCTCCATATAATACGAATGTATATAAAATCATTGTACATTTATACAGCCCTACATTAAGGAGTTATACAAATCCCTTTAATAAATCAGATTACTCAACTGAAAGAATAAATGCCACTGATTTGAAAGTGGTTTGGGGATTTATACTCCGCACTGAAACCCAAATGCCTCCTCTGGTATTACTGTCTTAGTTGTCATGTATAGCCTGAGATTAAGATGTGCACTGATTATAAGACCAGTTAGTCAAGGACTAAATGTAATAGCGACTGAACACCTTGATTGTATCTAAAGCTTAGGTGCTTTGTATGTATTCTGTGAAAGCCCATGACCTCTAGGTTCTGAAAATTGCTCCAATAATGTGTAGTAGGAGGTGTGTTGCAAGTCTAGATTTTGAACTTATTGTAGCAAAAATCCCTAATGAATTCAGACAAGCATGTGCTGGGCAGTATTCTTTAGTGGCAAAATGTTCAATATGTCTACTTATTCAGGTTTAATCACATTTATTATGATTATATTATTAACGATAATCATGAAATTATTATTAATTGAATCCATTAAGTCTTCCATAGTCTTGACTAAATATCTCTAACATATGTATACATCTATGTGTGTATATATTAGTACATTTTGCCTGCTTAAATTTGCTAAAGCTTGCTAATGCTTATTCTGCATTTTTGTTTTTCAAGTCTCTTAATGGGTAAGTACCAGAACACCATATCAAAACAATTTACACATAAAAAAGGAATTTACTGACACAAGAACAGAAAAACACCGCATGTTCTCACTCATAGGCGGGTGTTGAACAATGAGAACACATGGACACAGGGAGGGGAGCATCACACATTGAGGTCTGTAGGAGGGACCTAAGGGAGGGACAGTGGTGGGTTGGGAGTTGGGGAGGGATAACATGGGGAGAAATGCCAGATATAGGTGATGGGAAGGAAGGCAGCAAACCACTTTGCCATGTATGTACCTATGCAACAATCCTGCATGTTCTTCACATTTACCCCCAAACCTAAAACGCAATAAAATACATGAAAAAAAAAAAGAATTTACTAGTCCATGTAGTCAGGAATTACAGGTTTGGCTGGATCTAGAGGCCATTGCATCTCTTTACTTTTCTTTCATTTGCTGAGCTCAGCTTCTGCTCTGCTGTTGACATTTATCTCAGGTAGCTTCTCCTCAGGAGCTGAAAAGATAGCCCCCAGCAGATCCAGGCTTACGTCTCCCTTGTAAGTAGCAGTCTCAGAGTAAATGGAGTGATGCTCTTTCCCCCAGTAGCAGATCAATCCTTGCAACAGAATCTATTTGGAACTGCAAACTTATATTCCAATTCCAGCTGAGTGCTTGTTTCCCGGGGTCTGGGGAAACACAACTGGTCAGGCTGAATTGTAGGTTACATGCTAGACATGGACACGCAGGGTACAGGTAAGTAGTTAATAGATAAGTAGTTATGTTCATAACTATGAAACCAAGCTTCATAGCACCAATAGAGAAATCAACGAGGATCCAAAATGACAATTGGTAACTATTTATATGGTCCACCCATTCTCTACAGTCCAATATAAGAATGTGCAGAAAACACGAAAACTATGAATTCTACAGAATATCTTAAATTAAAATTTTCATGTTATAAGATCTTAACATTAGAAGATGTTTCAAGCTGGGTGTGGTGGCACACACCTGTAATCCCAGCACTTTGGGAGGCCAAAGCAGGCGGATCATCTGAGGTCAGGAGTTGGAGACCAGCCTGGCCAACATGGTGAAACCCTGTCTCTACTAAAAAAATACAAAAAAATCATCCGGGCATGGTGGCAGGCACCTGTCAGCTACTTGGGAGGCTGAGGCAGGCAAATTGCTTGAACCTGGGGGAAAGAGGTTGCAGTGAGCTGAGATTATGCCACTGTACTCCAGCCTGGGCGACAGAGCGAGACTCTGTCTCAAAAATATAATACAATATAAATAATATAATATAATATATAATATCATAAATAGAAGAATTTTCAAATGTTCCTAGCTCAAATTCGTAGCTTCCCGCACCTCAAGTATAGCTATTCTTTAAGTGAGAGTACTTTTTTTTTTGAGACAGAGTCTTGCTCAGTCTCCCAGGCTGGAGTGCATCTCAGCTCACTACAGCCTATGCCTCGTGGGTTCAAGCAGTTCTCGTACCTCAGCTTTCCAAATAGCTGGGATTACAGGTACCCACCACCACGTCCAACTCATTTTTGTATTTTTAGTAGAGAAGGGGTTTCACCATGTTGGCCAGGCTGGTCTCAAACCCCCAACTTCAGATGATCTGCCAACCTTGGCCACCCAAAGTGCTGGGATTACAGGTGTGAGTCACCATGCCCGGCCTAAGTGGGAGTACTTCTATAGTGAGACGAAATAGTAAACACTGGATAAAAGTTAGCTCATATTCTGAAAAATATACCTAAGAAGTATGCTTTCAGATATACTGTTAAAAATAAATTTCTGGAACAACAACAAAAAAAGGAGAATCAGATGCTGAATTAAAATCTTAATTCCTTCAGTCCTTGTCTTAATTAAGCTATGTGGTTGACTTATTCAAGAATGAAGCTTCACATGAAATTAGAGAGATTAAATGATGCCATGAACTGTTTTATTTACATGAAATGTGGGTTTATTGGCATTCAGGTTGGTGTAGGCTTTTTTTTAAGTGTTAAAAACCGTTTGGGGAGATTATCTTTACTTTTCTTGAAGTCCAAGAGTTAAAGACCCAATGTCAAATAGCAGGCCTCTTTCCCCCCAAATTAGTAGCATTCTTGATGGTGTATATTCTGTTCATTATTTTAGCCATTTCCTTGTCCTGTAGATAGACATTCATTACTGAACTAGAAATGGTTACAAACTTCATTTTATAAAGGACAAGCTGAGGAAAATGTCCATTAACATCCAAGGTCTCAGGAGCATGACTCTAAGAGACTCGCTTTACCTCTTTTTCTGTCTTCTTAAATACAGAATTATAGGAGGAACATCCGTTAGTCTGAATGAACAAATTCTAACGGAACTTCCTGATGTATTACTCTTGATGTATTTTGCTTCCCAGAAATCAAAATAATCTTAGCTTATCACCAACAGGCAACAGAATTGGTATAAAGATCTATTTATATGAAATTTTGTCTCATCCATCTTAATAAACATACCAGGGCTTATAGCCTGTGAAGCTGCAAACTTTGGTCATTTTAGACATTTCCCTCTTCCTCATGGTTTGAAAAAATTTTCTTCAGCTCAAATCCCAGAAAACAAAAAGTTCTTGCTGTCAAGACAATTGAGAGATGATGCTCTCTCTCAAAGTGGTAATAACCCCGTGCGTGTGTGTGTGTGTGTGTGTGTGTGTGTTGTGGTAAGCTTCCCACCTGAAAAAAAAAAAGAACTAACATTTTTACATTTTTCCTTTCACTTGACTCAGAAGCAAACATGTGGGTCACAACATCACTTTCACATATGAGTCAAGTTGCCTCTTCACGATAGGGAAAGGTGAAACCAACCATGTGTCCTTGGACAAAGCAAGAACAAGGACGTTTGTGGCTTTCTACTCTTATTTCTGTCACCTGGACCTTAGACAAGATGTGGCCAACTCTCTGGACCTTAATATCTCCAATTACAAGATAGATACAATGACAATGCTGCCTGTGTAGGATGCACTGTGAGGATGCGTGGGAGAGGGGAAGGAGCTTCACTGCTGGTGATATTATTTGACCTTGGAATCCCTGCTTCCCGCTCAGGAATTTAAGTCTCTCTTGTGCAGTGAAGGAGGTACAAATCATCTTCCAAACCAGACCTTTTGCTAGTGAGAAGGAGATATTGGCTTTTCCAGAAATGTTGCCTTCCCTGCTTCTGAAATCTAGTATCTCCCCAAGGCTCTACCGTATCAAGAGTTCTGGTTGGAAAATCTGAGTTTCAGTACTAATGTGACCATCAGCCTTCTGTGTGATTCATCTTCACTAACTTCTAACCTCAGTTGTTTTCACAAGGGATTATTAATATGTTCTTCATCTAGTGTGGAAATGATAATCAATTTTTGTTTATTTGAGTCCCTGGAAGCATTAAGCATTCATTAAGAAATGAGCATGTGAGGACATTTTATAAAACAAATGTGAAAGCGCTAATCTCTCCCCAGGGACAGTCTTCACTAATTTTCTTTTCTCTTCTTTTTTGTTTAAAGGAAGTCAGTAACCAAGAGAAGGCAAGTGCCTGCCCTTAGTGTAGACTTCCTACCCCTGAAGTCTTAAACCCTGGTACCCCTTAACTGAAAATAGGGTTGTTGTAGGTGTAGTTAGTTAAGATGGGGTCATATGGAGTATGGTGGACCTCTAATCAAATACGACTGGTTTTTATCACAAAGGAAATGTGGACACAGGGACAGGCATGCATGCAGGGAGAATGCCAGGTGAAGGCTGGAATTATGTTGCTGCAAGCTAAGGAGTACCAAGAGCTGGGAGATAGGCCTGGGCCAGACCCTTCCCTGGAAACTTCAGAGGGAACATGGCCCTGCCTGTGCCATAATGTCAGACTCCTAAACTCTAGAAGTGTGAGACACACATTTTCGTTGTTCTGAACCACACAGAGATTGTGGTGCTTTTTATGGCAGCCCCAGGAAATGAATACAGCTGGTCTAGTCAATTATCACACACTTCCTGCCCTGCCTGCCTGCTTTCATTTGTGACCATGAATTCTTTCCAATGCACTTCTCTAGGGAACCAATTAGAGTTGACCTGTGAGCGATCAACTTGTTGCAGTCTTTGCATAGGGGAGGTGTTTCATAGAGCATGGACTTTGGAGTGCAGGAACTTGGATTTGGGCTGTGGTCACTACTTACTATTATCACATGACTTGAAGAAAATAATTTATCATCTCCAAGCCTCAGTTTCACCTTCTGAAAAATGAGAGTAATCCTGCCTCACTGGATTGTGGTAAGCATTGAATGGAATCATGCTGAGAATTACTAGGGCAGAGGGGCCGGTATATAAATTGGTTTACTAAAAAGCAGCTGTTATTACACTTTAAGCTCCTTGAGATCTGAAGAGTATCATTTTTTTTCTTCACTATTACTCATTGGATTAATTAGGACACTTGTTTATTCCTTCTCAAGTAAACTGAGTTGGTATGGCAGCTGCCATTAATCATCAATTAAATAGCTTCATTAATCCAAAGTCACTAGGAACCCAGACTCTTTCTCTTTTGTTATTTGACCATTCCTGGTGTGTTACCCACTTGGTCCCAGGTGGTTCAACACATCCCAGTACAACCAATAGGAAGGATATAAGGGGAAACAGAGTCATACCTTGGAAAAGGCCCATCATTTCATCAGCCTGAGCACAGTAACCCAGCAACATCTTCCTGAAATAGGTGCTGGAAAGTATGGCCTTGATCCTGAGAAGCTGGATGAAAAGTAGGTGTTCTATTACTCACTGAAAGAAGAGGAGAGACTTGAGGGTAACTGCCTATCTCCATCCCAAGTATACATCAGCACATACACAGCAGTCAACAAAATATGGTTAAGGCATTATTATATTTGTTGTATTATGATGATGAATATCTAACATCAAAGAATATCTCTTGTCTTAAACAACTAGAGAACAATTTTTATACCGTGAATTAAAGATCGCCTAGGACCACTGGTGATCTTTAATATTTCAAAAGTTAATCAACTTGCATTGTAATTTATTTTAAACATATGAGGAAATTGTTATCCCTGGTTTCTAGATATTTGTGCAATTATTTCTATTGTTAGGAAATTAGTGGAGCTATGAGATGTCCTTCCAAACCATGGTCCACCAGAACACAGGAGACTTAAAAACGCATTAATACTGAGAACTCCTCTCTTCATCCAATCATTTTCCCATACTGTGGCTACCATTATGCTGCATTCTATAATTTTAAAATGGTGAAATTAGAGGAAGCAGCTTAGTGTTATTCAGCCTAATTGTTAAACATGCCTTTTTTCCCCCAAAACTGCAAAATTATAGGACAGGTGAAAGTTAAACATAAGGGATGGTGCATAACAGAGAGAAGTAGCTGGAATGAGCATTCTGAGCTTGCTCTTCCATGCAACTCTCCTGTTGTATTAGTCCATTTCCACACTGCTATGAAGAATGCCCTGAGACTGGGTAATTTATAAAGAAAAGAGGTTTATTTGACTCACAGTTCTGCATGACTGAGGAGACCTCAGGAAACTTACAATCATTGCAGAAGGTAAAGGGGAAGTAAGGCACATTTCACATGGTGGCAAAAGAGAGAGAAGGGGGGAGTGCCACACTTTTAAACTATCAGATCTCATGAGAACTCGCTCACTATCTGCCTGGGAGAAATCTGCCTCCATGATCTATCACCTCCCACCAGGCCTCTCCCTGATGCCTGGGGATTTCAATTCAATATGATAGTTGGGTGGGGACACAGAGCCAACCAAGACACTCAATGGAAAAATAGTGGTTTGGAAAAGAAGTTCATGTTCCTGTATGAGATATAGTGCATTTTGCTTTTAAAATCAGAAAATCAATGCAAAATCTGAGTTGTATGCTAAATTATTTAGTGATTTCTCTCTATATTTATAAATTTGTTTTAACTTTAAAGATGATGAAGCACCATTTAAATGGGAGAAATAAGTTATTGAATGTGAAAACATCTGTAACTAGGTAACTGAACTGCTTATCTGCCAAAGACATATGTCAAAAATAAGAAAACAGCAAAACAACTAACTCACCTGTCAGAGTGATGTTTTTGATGGGCTGCATGGTGCTAAAGGAAAAAGAAAGAAGTATGTGGGCAATTTTTAGCTTTGGTTGATCTGGTAAGTTTGATTTCCCAATTTGTTGCTGAGAAACACAATTTTTCTGTCTGGGTAATTGCATAGTTGTATTGTTAAATTGCATTCAGAGTTGACAATAGTTAATGAACAACAACATTTTAACACAATAGTTAAAGAACAACAATAGAAAGAGCCTACAGCAGCAGAGATGGAGAGAGGAGGAAAAATTCTCTGCTGCCCTGAAAGGGTAGATCTAAGTGTTATGAATCTTGGAAACATATTACAACACAGTCAACAGTCAGAATATTGGTCTGGGGATATTTTAAAAGAGGGCAGTGGGCTGGAGCCAGGAACCCTAGACTGAAAGGGGCTGTGCTATTCTGCCTGGAACAGAGGCTCAGGGGTCCTGAGGACTCAGAAACATCTAGTGGGAAAGATGGGACTTGTCTGTACCATGGAAATTTTTCTTGGGTAGATTCAGCAGACATAGCAGCTTCTCCAGAGGAGGGTCTTGGGAGAACCCATGGAAGTATGTATAAGAAAAAGGATCAAATATTAACACCTTCTGGCTGAGCGCAGTGGTGCACACCTGTAATCCCAGCACTTTGGCAGGCCAAGGCAGGCGGATTGCCTGAGCTCAGGAGTTCAAGATCACCCTGGGAAACATGGTGAAACCCTATCTCTACTAAAATACAAAAAATTAGCTGGGCATGGTGGCGGGCACCTGTAGTACATCATCACTGCTCACACCCTATTGGTGACAAACAGCCACACACCCCCTATCTAAATGCCGTGGTGGCAAACGTTATCCCTGCTGGACAGCTGCTTCCCTATGACAGCTCTGAATGTTGGAAGAGGGAGTGACACATTGTTGGATAACCACCTCTCTGTGTTAGAATATGTGAGCTGTAAACCCTCTCCTATTCATATCCAGGGGAAAACAAAGGGTCATCCCTCTAAGTGGTGGAAAGGGAAAGAAGAGATAAAACCAGAATTGTTTCTAGATTACTTGCCTTGCATCCTGGTGGTTCAAGGTAGCAGCTATTTATGGCACAGGGCTCCAGTGGGGACACAAGATACCGTGGAAAGCCAAAGGAGAGATGCTGAACCCATACTTGAGAGGACTGAGCAAATTAAATCTTTAAAGAGGAAACCTAGAGTTGAGGAGGAGCTCCCAAACACCATTGGAGGTTAGGGAACATCTGGGCAAACATGTCACCCCAGAAAAGCCTTTGCAGTGGAAGAGCATGATGCATTTTGGGGACTGAATGGTCCTATAATGTGTGAAGGGTAAAAGGGATGGGGCTGAAGAGTTGGCAGCCACCAAATGGGGACACATGTTGTTATCCACCAGGCATGTGGGGAGCCCTTGGAACGTCTCCAGAAGGAAGTGGGGCAATTAGATTTACATTTCAGGAAGATCCCTGGGACTGCAGGGGGAAAAGCCTGGGGGGGCTGGCCTAAAGGGGCCAGCCCAGATGGTACTGGTGATCTGGCGGTGCGAAAACTGTGACTTAAAGGAAGGCAGAGGCCCTGGGTGTGAAGCAATGGGCAAATTTGAGAGACAGGTAGGAGGCAACGCCGTACTTCTCTGTGTCTAAAAACTCAAGTCTTGCCTCCTCTGAAGAGTTTTCCCTGCATGCTCCAGCCATCTTTGCACTCACACAATTAGAGTCTGTTTTGCATAACTTAATCTTTAGTTACATATTCCACAAACAGACAATCCCGAAACTATGTGGATTAAAATATATTATTTTATATAGCACTAAGAAGCAAACCTTATATATTGTAAGACACAATCGATGGTAAGGTGGTTTCTAAATTAAGTGATATGAAACTGAAAAAATGTCATGTAAGAATTTATGAAACACTTAAAGTCACTTTACTCTTTTATGTCTTCCCAATTTCTTTCTCCAGTGAGTTTGTGGATTCTTTAAGTATAGACTGTGATTTATATTTCCATAAAGTACAAGACCTATCTTTGAATCAGTTACACAGTGAGTGGCAAATGCATGCATAGAAATGAACTACAAAATGTCAGAACATTTGAAGAGGAACTCAAAAGTTCCAACGGGTTATGAGATAGTCTCATCTTTTAAGTGAAGAAATTGAACATTTGGGAGAAAAACTACAGAGAAAACTTACAAAAATTCATTGCATTTTTAATAAATCAAAGTTATGCATTACATAATTTAAAGGTATAAATATTTCAACCAGACTTGTTAAAAATCAAAACCAAACCATACCAAAACAGTCTCCTACTATTTGCCTGTTTCCCCTAAGCTACAGGCAACCACTTTAAACTGTTTTGATAATTTTTGTGGCACTTTGCTGTATAATTCTAGGTGATATATTGTTATTAAGTGTTATTTTTCAGTTTTTGTTCTTCTTGACTTCCTGCTATTGAGCATAAGAATTCAGTTTCAAGGTAGCTGTAATTCTCTTTTTGATATACTGAAATACATTCATCTTTTGTGCCCCTTCACCTATGATTTATATTAATTTCTAGATTAGTTCATATAATTTTTACATATTTAGGATGGTGAAACATGAATCACATGCAAACCATGTGGATTACTAGATTACTTTCCTTTTTATGTTATGTTTTGTTTTACCTGGAGTTAGTAATTGTGTTAGGCCCTTTTTGCATCACTCTGAAGAAATACCTGAGAGTGGGTAATTTATAAGAAAAGAGGTTTAATGGACTCATGACTCTATAAGGTACACAGGAAACAGCAACACTTCCCTCTGTGGAGACCTCAGGAAGTGTTCAAGCATGGCAGAAGGCAAGAGGGGAGCAGGCACATCACAAGGTGAAAGAGGAGCAAGAGAGAGGGTAGGAGGGGAAGCGACACACATTTTTAAATGACCAGATCTCCTGCAAACTCAGAGCCAGAGCTCACTTATCACGAAGGGGATGGCCCAAGCCATTCACGAGGGATCCACTCCCAAGATTCAAACACCTCCCACCAGGACACACCTCCAGCATTGGGTATTACATTTCAACATAATGGGCAGGGACAAATATCCAAATTATATCAGTGATTGTCCTGGTACTTTATTTTATTTTCTGTTTTTAAGAACTCATCATTAACAACCCCATACTCTCTGCCAGTTGTCTAAACCGCCTACCAATGTATATCCATCTGTTTTATTTTTTGATGTTCATCTCTCCTAGACTCTTCTAGTCTACTCCAGCATGGGCAAGTTGCTGTCCACACCTAGTGAGCAGCTCCTGTCTTTGATCTTCCTTTAGCAACATCCCAAGGATTCTACTTTCTACTTCTATGTGTTAGTCTCCCTTCTCCTTGCCTCATTTCCTAATCTTTGTGTTTATGTCATTACTGGCTTTCCAAAAAACCTAGAATATATGCAAATGTCTTTGTTTTCCTGTCATACTTTAATTTGTCCAGGTATAGAATTCTAGGTTAAAAATGTTTTTTTCTTTAGAATTTTGAAGGCATTTCTCTACAGTCTTCTAATTTTCTGGGTTGTTGTTGAGAGGTTTGAAGCTCTCCTGTGATATACCTAAGACTAGGAAACAGAAGCTCTCAGCCAATGCTTTTCAATCTCAGTATTATTGGCATTTTAGACTTTATAATTCTGTGTTGTAGAAAGTGTCCTTTGGCAGGGCACAGCGGCTCATGCCTGTCATCCCAACACTTTGGGAGGCCAAGGCGGGTGGATCATGAGGTCAGGAGTTTGAGACCAGCCTGGCCAACATAGTGAAACCCCGTCTCT
>PVKP010012533.1:0-58052 GCA_004027715.1 Plecturocebus donacophilus
TAAAAATAAGTTAACTGGGCATGGTAGCACATGCCTGTGGTCCCAACTACTTGGGAGGCTGAGGAGGGAGGATCCCTTGAGGCCAGGAGTTTGAGGCTGCAGTGTGCTATAATCATGCCATTGCACTCCAGCCTGCCCATCTTAAAAAAAAAAAATTAAACAACACACACTGATTTTATTACATTCCTGGAGGTTAGAAGCACAAAATGGATCCAAAATCAAGGTGTTAGCAGGGCTGCATTCCTTCTGAAGGCTCTAGGGGAGAATCTGTTCCCTGCTTTTCCAACTTCAAGAGGCCTATGGTATTCCTTGGCTCATGGCATTGTATGTCTCTGACTCTGCTTTGTTCATCACATTGCCTCCTCTGACTCTTCTGCCTCCCTCATTCCACTATAAGGACCTGTGCAATTACACTGTGCCCACCAGGTGACCCCATGAAAATCTTCCCATCTCCCATCCTTAGATCTAACCATATTGAAGGATGCAAATGATGTGGTTAAACATCCTTAACCACATCTGCAAGGTCCCTTTCGCTGTGTAACATAACACATGCAAAAGTTTGGGAGATTAGAATATGGACATCTTGGTGGGGGCATTGTTCTGACTACCGTATCTTCTTTCAAATTTCTTTCTTTTTTTTTTTTTGAGACGGTTTCTCTCTGTCACCTCGGCTGGCAGAAACATGGCTCACTGTAGCCTCGACTTCCTGTGCTCAAGTGATCCTCCCACCTCAGCCTCCTGAGTAGCTGGGACTATAGGCATGCACCACCACACTCACCTAATTTTTGTGTTTTTTGTAGAGGTAGGGTTTCACCATGTTGCCTAGGCTTGTCTGGAACTCCTGGGCTCAAGCGATCCACCTGCCACAGCCTCCCAAAGGGTTAGGGTTAAAGGTGTGAGCCACCATGCCCGGACACAAATTTCTTTATATTGACTTGATATGTATTTATTACATGATCTTATAGGCAGTAGGGAGCCATAAAAAGACTTCAAGTGGAGAGACGAAATGAAAATGATCAGATTTCCATGTTAGAAAACTCACTGAGAGGGCCCTATGGAGATGGAGGCCCAACTAGGCTGCGTATTGGAATGCAGGAAAGAGAGGTTGGGAACATGACTTCTGATAGAATCTACAGAGAAAAGGAAAAGAAGTTTGAGAAACACTAAGGACAGTGCATTGGCAGGACAGCTGAGAGGAAGAAGTTTGTGACTTGGATATCTCAGGTAGATGATGGGGAGGTAGAGAAGATGGGTGACTCTGAGAAGATGTGTGTATGCTGCACTAGGACCTGGGGATACAACACTGGCCAGAAACACCTTTTCTCCTAAGTAGCTAAAAGCCCATCTATGAAGACACCAGTAATAATAATAGAAATAACTCATCATATTCACTGAGTGCTTTAGCTTCTTCCAAGCACACTACATTTAATTTTGACACCAACCCTCTTTGGTAGACACTAGTAACATTATTATCACAGTTTTCTGATGAAGAAATTGAAGCAAGGAGAGGTTATATGATTTGCCCAATGTCATGTAATTTGTAAGGAGAGAGAAGGAAGTTGAATTCAAGTCTGGCTCCAGAATACATGGTTTTAATTCTTAAACTCTACTGCCTTGCTCAACAACCAATTATAATTTTGTGAGATATTTAGTATGAGAGCTAGCTGTACATTTCATGGGGATGGGAGTGAACCACAGGGTTAGCAATTACTGCTATCAGGATGAACTGTGAATTTTTCTGAGGAAAATTCCTGTAGAATCCTGGCCATCAGGAGGGTGTGATCCATGACAAAATAAAACATTTATATGGAGCATTAGCCTGGACATCAAGGCAAAATTGGAGAAAGTTCTTATTTCTCTGCTCTCTAAGAATTTATAACCACACTGAGAAAACCATATTGCAATCATAAAAAATAGATGACCAAAAATTAAATGGTTCCAACGCCCTCTGGATAAATATGAAGTGGGAGCATAGTTCTTTTCTAAAAGAGAGTGGGAAAGAACAAGGCAATAAGAAGGTCAAGGCAATAAGAATGGATGCGGAAGCACTGTGTACATTAACTGAATGACTCAATATGCTATGCACTTGCATTGTCCCAATTAACCCTTCCAACAACACTGTAAAATAATGGCAGAGTGAAAGTTGAACCCCAAGGTCTCTTGCTCTGCTATGTGTGTATTTAAAGAATGTTGGGACAGAACTTCCTTTAAATAAAATTTTTAAATGCTGTAGGAATCCTAAAATGATGTTTACATTTTGTAAGGTCTTGATACCTTGATGTAGTTGTTCTTCATTATCATTATCATTGACCAGTTGTTGGGTGGAGCTGCCCTTGGTGTGTGAAGATTTCAGTATCACTCAATATAGGTGAGTCTTTAAAAGAAAATCATGCCAAGAAAGATACATATAAACTTATTTTTTTACATTCTCCTTTTATCCTCTTTAATGTTCTGTATCTTTGTAGAAGCTGTAATATGGAATTATAGACTATTTATTTTTGGGCTTTAAAAAGCACTGTAGTAATCATTAGGTAATAAATTTCTTACCAATAGATATTACTGAAAGGAATGTGGTTTTTATTCTTTTATAGTCAGATCACCAGAAGATATGAGACCTTGCCACTTAAGTTTGCTTTTAATTTATGTAACAGAAAGACTTATACTTGATTAACCTTTTCTACTACACATGTATTTAACAAACAATTATTTGGTATCTACTATGTGAAAGGCACACATTGTATTCCATTTGTTCCTTGCAGTTCTTGTTAGGAAAGATCCTCTTTACAGTGGAAGGAGAGTCTCAGAGAATGGCACAGCCAGACTTGAACTCTTGTCTTCTGTCTCAGCCCAGACGACTTACTCCCATGTCCTTTAACCTACTTAGCTAAGACAGATATTCAGTCACTGAGGAAGGACTCCATATTTCTTCACTTCAAACAGCAAACTAGGAGAGTTTCGTTATATCCCCATGACCAAAGGTAGGTATATTCTGGGGCAATTATCTCTACGGTAAAACCAATATTGCTATTTATCAATATAATCTGCAGCTTGCCTTAAAGATAGGGGATTTCAAAGTCCATTAGTTGAAAAGATTACTCTCTGGGCTTGTATAATTTGCTTCAAAGTGAGACTTGCAAAAAAAAATGTGAGATTTATCTCATAGCTCACTACCTGATCCCTGAAAGACTTAACATTCAAGGTGACATCTGCCCAGGCTTACACACCGCTTACCTATGTTTTGGTGAAACACTGTAAACCTTCTAAATGTTCTTACCGCACTCTGACTTCACCCAATACTCATGACAAGAAGGGAACAAAGCTAGAATTATTATACCAGAGTACCTGACCCTGGGTTCAATGCTGAGAGTGGGTCACAATTAGTTTTAGTAGAAAATAACATATAATTACTGACAGGTGCCTTGGGGCATGGGAAAATAGCATTTAAAATAATGTTTTTAGTGATATATTGCCTACAGGATGACATCATGCAAACTTAATGGCAATGCTTGAAGGTGAGAACTGACTATCATATTGAAAAGGAAAGTTTGTTTAGATTTATTCATCCACCATCAGGAAATCATTAATATGTGTTATATTTCTAAGAATAATGAAACAAGAAACTAAGATCTACTATTGAAACCTAAGTAAATACAATTATCAGTATTCTGATAAGATCAGCAAAGACTAAAAGCATAAGCCCTTAATGAAAAATTATTTTATTCAATGACTTTACAACACAAAGGTTAGATAGCCTTACATTAAAGTGATACTGCATTATTCTTCCCTATAGTTCTGTACCACAAGGAAAAATTAGTGATTTATTTTTGCTAATTCACAAATTCGTTAAACTCATCAGCAAATTTAATTTGAATATACATGTGTAACTTCAAATGTACAGAGGTATGAAGCTACTGCAAACACAAGCTTGATCACTAAATTTTATTTGATAATATCTATTGCCTTGCCATATAACAACAAGCGCAAACATTCTAACACTTCTAAGTAAAAGGAAATCATCTGTCTTTTTAAATTATGTGAACTTTACCTTATTTGTAAAGCACTGTATAGACCAAAGAAAAGTGTGGGAAACTGGAACACAATTGGAACATAATAAGCATTTAAGCCTTATATTTTCATAACGAAACTGTCTTAAATGAAAATAAAAATGATATGCAAATAGGACTTGTTTATCCAAATGTGGGCAGAAGGGCTGTAAAGATACCAGTATGTATTAGAATGACATGAATAATTTATTTTATAATGTAAAACCTAATAAAAATTTAATGATCACCCATAAGCCTTTAAAATTATGTGAGCAATAGCACTATGGCAGGCAAATACAGGCAGCTATTACAGCTCTACCCAAAACTCTGTTTATAGCTCTTTGTATGTCACTTTTTGGAAAGGGTGGGTCACAGAATGATGTAATAAATTGTTGCAAAGAAGTTTCTGTCCCAAGATGCCTATTCAGTAAATTCTAGGGCCCAAGCTGCTTTTCTCTAAAACCATGCAATACACACCCTTGCTTTGGGACTGGACTAACCATTTTCTGATTTATAAATTTAATGATTTCAATATTATGGAGTAACTTGAGTGAAGAAAAGTTATTTTAAGGGCTTACTTTCCTACAACTATTGTTGCCCTGTTGCTTTTAATTCCATTTGAATGCATGCTATGAGTAGTTGGGTTAAATCTATGGCATCTTGGTTATTCTTCATGGATGAGTTCCAGTTCTTTGGGTGATACGACTAAAAGCTCACAAGATGCTGTGTATCGTCAATGAAACAATTAGTCTTTGAGCTTTGGGGAAATTACTCAAGCAGCGAATTAATCATTGCAATTCTGGTCCCCCTTCACAAATGCTAGGTCTCTGAATAGACTCCCCCCACACATCCCTATTCCTGGTGCTCTTATTAAAGGTGTAAAATTTCATAAACCTTTAGTAAAACATTATGAATTATCTTTTTGTGCAATACAACTGGTATTTTTTTCCAGACATGTATTTCCATAATTAAACATCGTAAAATACAAATCCCATTATTATTTGTTATGTCTAGTCAGTAATTAGACCTCAGCTGGTAGGGCAATTTCAGAACAGAGTTTACCAATTTACATACTAATCCAGCAGAGTCTGGTGGGACATGATTAGCATAGATTCAGTCAACATCTTAATTAGCCCTAATCCCAGCATGCACTCCGAGGTGCCTTTACCCCACCCCCACTCGTGTGAGTCTTGTTTAGCTAAGTATTTTCCTTCAACAAATTACAGCTCTTCCAAACATATTTTCTAATGCTCTTTTTCACAGAGGAGGTGGTTACATCTCAATGTGGTATGCCAGGGAGGACATTTTGTGTAAAACCAGGGAAATGTGAGACATTGGGCCAGGCAAGTGGTGCATACACAAGTCTGAAGCAAAATCAAGGTACCAGAATTTGTTATTCTAGAATGTTAAGAGTATACACACTCCCCTGTCCCACCCCCAACTCTAGATAGCAAGGTCTGTAAACCATCCGAAATCTGTAAGAATTTTACCTATTTTTTAAGAAGAATATTCCTTATTCCTGTCCATGATCAGGAGCCTATTTCATCTTTACCAGCTTTCATGTCAGGAAATTCCTTATACCTAACTGAAATCCCCAGATTGCATATTTAAGCCCCCTGCCTTTCTGTCCATCCATAGTGGAAATGGAGAATAGGTGGCCACCTATGAATAGCTTGTCTTATAGCTGAGAACCATAATTAAATTATCTCCTTTACCTCCTCTTCTTCAGGTTGGATTTTTCCAGCTCCTCGACTTTCCTCTGAGCTCCCTTTTCTTCACCTCTTTAATCTTTGTAGTTTTCCTCTGAACTCCTTCCAAGTTCCCCACACCCCCTTTAATTGTGCTCAGAACTAGGCCGAGTATCTTTGTTTCCTCAGGATAAATACCAACACTTGAGTGTACCTCCATATCCAATTTGCTTCTAGAATCAGTGCCTGCTGTTAGTTAGCTGGTTAGTTTCACTTATTCTTCTTCCATTTTTCAAAAAGTCATTTGATGTTTCTATTTGTGTGCTCTTGCATAACCTAGAGGAGATTTCTTCTATTTGCTTTTTTCTTTTTTTGCAGTTCATCAAGGGCATTTTGAGTTTCAATTTCAATTTGCAAAGCTATAAACTATCAGTATCTCCTGCTAAGGTTTGAAGCCATTTGTACATTCAGTTTGAGCATTACCAATAAATTATTCCACAATCCTAGGGGAAAGACCTCAATAGGGACTGCGAAGATCCCAGGAGATTATCACTTGCTAACACCTTCATCCCAAGATTCATCTCTCTGCTTTCCCTGTTCTCTGCCACTCTTTCCCCCTTTGACCTTTGTCTTGTGACATATCTTTTCCCTATTTCACTCTTTTTTCTCTATCTTTTTTTAAACTTTTACTTACTCTTTATCTCTCATCATCTCTTCCTTTTTCACTCAACACCTTCCAGCTATCCCCTGCTTGAGATTGTTCACCAGTCAGAAAATGTGTCTGGTTATAGGGGGAGAGAAAATGGAATATGAGAAACATCCCAAACAATTTTCCTTTTTGGCTTTGTACTGACCTATCTGAAATCAGGTCATGTGTGTCACAGAAAAAAGCAAGTCAAAAATACTAACTGATGGATATAATAAAACATCAGGGTGAAGAAGTAAAGATGGCTACTTGGCCAGGTGCGGTGGCTCATACCTATAATCCCAGCACTTTGGGAGGCCAAGGTGGGTGGATCACTTCAGGAGTTTGAGACCAGGCTGAGCAACATGGGGAGACCTTGTCTCTACAGAAAATACGAAACTTAGCCAGGTGTGGTGGTGTGCACCTGTAGTACCATCTACTCCAGAGACTGAGGTGGGAGGATTGCTTGAGCCTGGGAGATCAAGGGTTAGGGTTAGGGTTAGGGTTAGGGCTGTGATCGCACCACTACACTCCAGTCCAGGCAACAAAGCAAGACTCTATCTCAAAAAAAAAAAAAAAAAAAAAACAAAGATAAGATGTCTACTTGAGCCTAGCAGTGACAGGTCAGGAACAGTTTGCAGCCTCTTTTAGCTCAAGACTTTCTGGCCACACAAAAAGAGCTAGTCAGAGTATTGCTAGGTTCATGTGTAAAAGAACCAGCTGAATTCGCCTCCAGACTCTAGCTTGATTTGTCAGGGGCCAAGCATGTGTTTTGAATTCCAGAAGGTGTCCCAGCTTGCCTTAAAAGCCAGGGTCTGTATCGATCTCTCTCTAGAGGCTTAAGAATCCTTAAGATTATGAAGGGTTTACTCATATACCTTTGGAGATTTTTAAAAAATAATTGTACATCTGTGGCCAAGAAGCAGGGGTGAGGGCTTTGACCTAGATGTCTTCATAGCCAAAAATATCTCTTGCTATTAAGAAGTACAGAAACAGTTCAAATATCTCATATTGTTGCACTACTTCTTCAGGGGCTATGGATGGAAGATCACATGCCAAGGATGTTGGGAGTCTCTGTTTGACTGGTTGGTTGATTTGGTTTGTTTTTTATTTTTGTATGGCCACTTGAATTGTGTGTGTGTTTATTTGGTGCAACTTAAAGTTTTAAATTTCCTCACCAATAGATAGTTCACATTCTAGATGTTTGATTAATATGCATATCCTTAATCGCTTTGTTTCCCATTCTAATTCCTGATGGCTTTTCTGAAATCATGTGGGACAAATATACTCTCCCACCTTTCACCCGGCCAGATCCAGAAGTGTGTGTGAGAAAGGACTTTGAAGTTTAGTTTAGTAACTGCCAGGATCCATCACAGTGGCTTTGTCAGCTCAAGTTAAGAAAAGGATTATTAATAGAAGTGAAAAATGGTGCAGCCACTTTGGAAATGGTTTGGCAGTTCCTCAAAAAGTTAAACATAGGGTTATCATATGATCCAACAAGTGTATTTCTAGGTATATGCCCAAGAGAAATGAAAACATATGTTCACACGACAACATGTATATGAACGTTCATAGCAGTATTATTTATAATAGCCAAAAAGTGGAAACACCCCGAATGTTTATGAGTGGATGAATGGATAAATAAAACATAGCATATCACTGGGCGTGGTTTCTCACGCCTGTAATCCCAGCACTTTGGGAGGCCAAGGCGGGGGGATCACTTGAGATTGAGAGTTTGAAACCAGCCTGGACAGCATGGTGAAACCCCGTATCTACTAAAAATACAAAAAAAAATAGCTGGGCATGGTGGTACATGCCTGTAATCCTAGCTACTTGGGAGGAGAATTGCTTGAACCCGGGAGGTGGAGGTTGCAGTGAGCCAAGATGGCACCACTGCACTCCAGCCTGGGTGAGAGAGTGAAACTGTATCTCAAAAAAAAATGTATTCAGCTACTGATACATGCTATATCATACTTAGTGAAAGAAGGCAGTCACAGAGGATCACATATTGTAAGATTCCATTTATACAAAATGTCCAGAACAGGCAAATCCATAGAGCAAGAAAATCAATTAGTGGTTACAAGTGGCTAGAGGTGAAGGGTAGGGGGAAAGGAAGTGAGCACAAAGTTTCTTTTATTGGGGGGTGAAGCTGTTCTAAAATTAGACTGTGGAGAGGGTTGCAGGACACTGGGAGTATATTTTAAACATTAAATTGTACACATTAGATGGGTAAATTGTGTGGTATGCTAATTGTATCTCAACTAAAGTGTTTTAAAAAAGAAAAGAGAAAGGGGTTATGACACAGAGCCAAGGGTTCCTGGTCAGTCACAAAATACTTATAATTGTTATGGTTTAAAAACAACTAACTCCTATTATCATTTTAATAAAACTCTCCCTCCAACTGGCACTATTTCAGATATTACACAAGACAGTGTAGGCAGTGTATTTTACAGTTTTAGCTTTAGAGATTGTGGGCCAGAATGAAGTACCCTGAGCAAGGATGTGGAATCTGGATTTTAATCCCCAACCTCACCATTCGCGTGTGTGTAAGACTAAGCTAAAGCTGGGCCTCTTTGCAATTTAGCTACCCATTTTCTCAGTAGAATAATAATAATGCCCTCTGGTAAGCTCGTAGAATTATGTTACAATAAAATTAGATGTGTGCTATGATGGCCTTTTAAAGAAAGCCGTGGGAATGTGAAGAATTATTGCACGATCAGCAGTATATGTTATAAATATCAAACCTATGTATATTGAATATGTTAATATTGAGCTTGAATTAGGAGATTCCTATGGTCCTGTTGATCCTAACGTTGTATGAGTACACATCGATCCTCCCTACACACTCATATACACGCCACAAATACACAATCACACCCAAATGAAATATGAATGAACATTTATATTAGATATAACTGGTTTGTGATATGTCCTATATTACTTTTTTAAAATCGCAACTTCACTCATGAGAGCTAGGAATGCAAAACTGTGGTTTTAACTATGGAGTTAAAAGAGCTTTTTGTTTTGGGGGGTTTTTTTGTTGGGTTTGTTTTTTTTGAGATGGAGTTTTGCTCTTGTTGCTCAGGCTGGAGGACAATGGCGTGATCTCGGCTCACCACGACCTCTGCCTCCAGGTTCAAGCAATTCTCCTGTCTCAGCCTCCCAAGTAGCTGGAATTACAGGCATGTGCCACCATGCCCGGCTAATTTTGTATTTTTAGTAGAAACAGGGTTTCTCCATATTAGTCAGGCTGGTCTCAAACTCCCGACCTCAGGTGATCTGCCTGCTGCGGCCTCCCAAAGTGCTGGGATTACAGGTGTGAACCACTGGGCCTGGCCAAAAGACTTTTTAAAAAGAACAAAAAGGCAAAGGAAATAAGAGATCCAATTATGCCTCCAGCTTTCTGAGAATTGTAAATACTGGTTTAATAACTTCTGGAAGAGCATCTGAAACAGCAAAAGTGAGTAGATTTCTCATTCATGACTGTTTACAGAATTCTTTTCTGAACAAGTTGCAAATTTGGGGTAAATAGATTTCCTTTGAGAAAGTTAACTTGTCCAAAATTGCTTTGACTCCAGATGCCAAGACAAATTTTTGGAGTAATGTCATATGGTTCTGTAATAGTAATACTCTAAGCTCTACTGAGACAGCATATTCTACAAGTAGGAAAAATATTTTTATTAGATATGAAAAATAGATTTTTGCTATAACTCTTTTTATTTTGAAATAGTTGAAGACACTATTTTGCTATAACTCTTTTTATTTTGAAATAGTTGAAGATAAGAGGTTGCAAAAGTAATGCAGAGAGTTCCCCTGTACCATTTGTGCGGATTCCCCCAATGATAACATCTTTCATAACCACAGTAATGTCAAAATGAGGACATTGACATTAACACAGTACTGTCAAAAATAGATTTTCATAGTGGCAAAATTTCCCTTATACATTGGATTACAAATTATCACATCATTTCAAGTCTCAAGTGTCACAGTTGGATCAAGCTTTTATTATTAAAGGGTGTAATTTGATTCTTTTTGTAAACAAGTATTGCCCTAAGTGTTTTTTTTTAATTACATGCATTGAAACCTTGATAATAGTTCATTTCAGCTTACATTTTTATCCAAAAATACTAATAAGCTTCACTTCATAATATATAGTACTATTTTTAAAACTCTGTGTCACTTTTAAACAACACTTAGATCATTAAATTAGATCCTCATTGTTCCCTCAGAGGTGGCAGGCATTATTAAAATGTATTCTGCATATTTTGTTTCTGTAATTATGTCTAATCAGTGTGAATTGATGCTGTAGAAAATACTTAATTAAAAACACATATTTGAGATATAAGTGGGAAACAAAGGAGAAACTCTCGTAGTTTGACTCTAAATGACAAAAACTGATAGAAAGTTGAAATGTTAGACAAGACCAGCATCCCGGGAAAAAAAAAGTGTTAATAGATAGAAAATGCAAAATGTCTACAGAAATATTCTGGCCTTAAAACAAAAGAAGGGGCTTCGTCATTGTGTATTCTTTTTCCCCTGCGGAATTAATTCTGAAAGATGGGGAGATCTCATAAACGTCTCCAAAGAACAGTTCGTAGCTCCCAGGGAGTGAGGCTTTCTGAAAGAAATGCCTTCCCATGCCGTGTAAATGGCATGTGTCAAGGGGGAAAGGCCCCAGCACTGTGGTGATTGAGCAGGGGCTGCTGTGGGCAGCTTCCTTTGTGTCCTGATCATTTACATGACTTAGACACAACAATGTGCTCCATCGTCAATAACACAAGACGCTTTGCCATAGCAACAGTTTCAGAATGTGGCACAGCCTCAGTAGTGTCCCTGAAACAGAAAAGTTCCCTAAAGAAACACTCCTTAAGAATACGTTGAGAGACTTCTTTATCCTACTAGCACTTGTTTCAAATTCCATTGGGTTTAGGTTTTATTTCCACAGCCCATCTTTCCTTTGGTCTATGAGAGCAAGCTTTGGGTAGAAGTTGGGAGAGACACGACTGTGGGGTCAGAGGGTGGGAATACACACATGGCTGTGATGGAAATGGAATTGTTGAGAACATTCTCAGAAAATTGTTAATGCTATCCAGAAAAACTCAGGAATGTAACGTCCATCCCGAAGTCATTGTTGTTTTCCTTGACCGTAATAAATGGTCCTTTTAGTGTTTGTACATCTTGCTTCTTGCCATCACAACATGTGCATTTACTGTGACACACTTTAGACAATCATAAGGACATGAACTGCACACTCAATGGCATTGTCCAAAAGACACAGCACATATGTTATCAAAGCTGTGATTAAACTCCAATACCTTCCTCTTATTTTAAGGTCATTTTCTGGCAAGGTACAATTTTCCTGTTAAGAAAGTACATATTGTCCCCTGCCCCCTCTTTTTAAGCAATAGCACTTTCTACAAGTTTGAATCAATAGAGTTGTTCTAGTAAAACTTCACTTAAGACAGCATAAAAGAGAAGAAAAACATAACTAATTCGATGATAAGTGGTAACAGTTGAATTATAATATTTGGTTATGTAACATACAGTGGTGTTTTACCTAAAGGAGATAATTAGAGCACTTTATAGTTTAACTGGCTCGGTGAGAAATAAATTGTTTACTTTGATGTGTTTGACTTTCTGAAAGATGTGCCTTCTGTAGTATATGTGCCATGTTGTCCCCTTTCCTCATCTGTTCCCCTTTGTTGATTTCTGGGAAGTATACATCCCTTAACACTGGAGCTGCCTATAGTGATAGATGAGACTCTGAATCTGTGCACCTGACTCCATAGTAATCTATAAATTAGTGATGAGCTGGTAATTAAAGATCCTAAATGTTCCTGCTTCTCAGGGAGCCACAGACCCCAGGGGTCGCCAAGCAATGAAAGATCAAACTGGACTCACCAGTGAAAACACAATTAATTATTTATACACATCAGCGTTTGACATTGGTATCATTTGAATCAGGAGATCCTTTGTTTGCTACGTAGCTTTATTGATTTGCACTCCAAAGACTGTAAGTTTCGATGCACCCTTGTTCAGGCAGAGGGAGGTGAGTAGATAGTGAGTGATGAAAGCTGAGCACTGAGTGTCAAATTTTATGCATATGTTAATATAAAGAAAGTGATCCTATATATTACAGTGATATTTTAAGGAGTTTTGAAAACACAAAGGTTGTGTGTGGGTGCAACGTGAAAAGGAAGGGCGATAGAGAAGCAATTATAATTCTCTTATCAATCCAGTAAAGGCAAATTAATTTAATCAGAGCTGGGAGAAGTCTCAAGAGAAAGGCCTTCTGAATAAGACCCCACTGGAGAAACTTAAACAACAACAGTGAGGAGTAGCTCCCTCTCATGTCTCTTGTTACTCTGCTGTCTTCTAACATGATTTCCTGAATGCAGCAGGACTGGTGAGTTTCGTTGCAGAAACTTTGGGTCCTCTATCATAGGCATTTTATGCATTAAATTGTCCTCCTGAGTTGGGGTGCCTCTAATATTTACCCTACTCAAAAGGCTGAGCAGGTTCAGTTCTTTCTGTGAACCTGGGGAAGAGAAATAAAAATCTTTATTTTTGTATGTTCTGTAATTTTTAAGGGCTTTTTTACAGTCAAAGGGCTGCCATTTGAATGCTGCGGATTTCGTGGGCCGCTGCTCAACAATGGGGAAATTTCATTCAGCTGAGCCAAAGCTAATTTTGAAGCAGTTCTAAGACATTCCCTATTAAGTAGAGAGAGGATTTGATTCCTTATCCTTCCTTTCATGCTTGAGGAATCTCAGAACCCTTGACAAAGCAATGACTGCCATACTGGCTGAAAGCAAAGGAAGCCCTATTCAAATGGTTAGCATTGCCTCCCAGTTGCCAAAATTCCCAATTTTTTTTAGAAAGTTCATCATTCGGAAATATTAAGAAATTTTCCACTCTTTGGTGGAAGAATAATAGGTCACAGATTTATAGAGAGGTCTTCCTCTAGTCAGTTCTGATGCTTCAATTGCTCACTGTCTCAAAAGATGACGAGTAAACATGTGTAATATTTAATTTTTATGTATAAGCAAAGACTCATAATTTTCTGGACCACACAGAATCTCTGTACAAGTTTTGGATCTAATCTCTGCTTCTGTACTAATTCCAAAAAAGTCAATGAAGTCTGAAGGCATTTGGCAATAGAACTAACCAGTTTAAACTCTGTGCTTTAGCCTACAACCCAAAAGTCAGTGTTTCATAAATATTTGAACATAGCTATTGGAACTCCCCCTGGTTATCTTTTAAGTTGTACTTTGTCTTTAGATAAAGAACCATATCAGAGTATCACTCTCCCATAAAATCTGTAAAATAATGTTAAAATAGTCCCACATTACAAAAAATTAAATTCCACAAGTTTATTGCCCTATGGGTATTGGGCAAAGTGACTGATGCTCGTGTTATGGATTAATCAGGTTATAACCAAAAATTTCCCGTATATTCATCCTTGGTTCACATACTCTACTATCAGCAAAGTTACCCAAGACTCTAAGATAGAGGGCAAACGGGGCCTGGTAGCAACATTGATTTTGTTCACCATCTAAGTGGCTGGTTCTGATCATCATCATATTATTATGCTGTCTTTCCTTCTAAATTGTTACCACCTCCATAGATCCAGCTCCTGTCTTATAAAATATTCCGTTACTGGGTGAGTTATTGTCTTTGTTTGGGTTCTGCTGGATATAAACCTTGAGACAAAATTTCAAGGGCATGTAATTTATTTGGGGGAGAGAGACAAGGAAGAGAACAAAACCAATAAAGAACTGGTTATCAGGTAAGTTACCACTATGGGCAACTGAAGCTTAATCTTATTGGGGAGCTCTAAGATCCAGTGGAAAATATACTCCTCAGAGGTATCCTATCTGAGGGACAAAGGAGCAGGGGTATTAAAACACCGCCTCTGGTCAGTCACTGCATGAGGACTGCATGAGGACTGCATGAGCCTCTACATGAGGGGTAGAAGTGGGAGACATTAATTCTCCAGCACTTCTGGCCTGCCATGTGCAAACAAAATTGGCTCCAGCACCAGAGAAAGTTCTCTGGTTATGAATCATAGAGACTGGCAGTTGGATGTCAGGCTACTGGGCATAGAAATGGAAAGGCCTAAGGGAATATGAGCAGAGAATTGACCTATCTTGTTGATACTGTTGAGAATCAACTTTGTTGTCTACAGCCCCAAAGACAACAAACACATTCCACAGGTCCCTGCAACAGCCTTGTCAATATTCTTCCACTAGGAAGAGAAAAATTTTCCATGACTTGTGTTTTTTTGTTTTTTTTTTTTTGTTGTTTTTTTAAATATATATCACCATCTACTTCTACTGTATGTGATCTGTCATCTGGATATGAGAGCTTAAAGAGATTCGTTTACCTTCCCAGACCCAGTTCTAACTTAGAGGATAAACCGGAAGAGTAAGGTCATGGGAATCTGAATCTAATGAAACAGTATAGGCCAGAAAGGGTTCAAATCTAGCCTGGAAACTGATCATTGGCATTTGGCAGGTGGATGTCTCTCCTATTTGCAGGAGGGAGTGAATTCTGCACAGACAAGTGAAGAGGGCTGACAGTAGGTCCAGCAATTAGTGACAGATGGAGAGTCACATTGTCAAGCTGTTGGCATTGAAAAGAGCCAACAGGAAGTGGCAGGTACAGACCCTTGGCAAAAGGCCATAGGAAGGAGGCCAACCTGACAGGTGTGGGCATGAAGAGGAGGGAGGAGAAGGTTCTTTTGTAGTTTGTTTATCCACAAATATTAGTGTCTTTATCCTGGACAAAGCACAGGTCGATAATGTCAACATTGAGATTGGAAGGGGAAGCTTGGAATTCAGGGGCATAGTTCAAGTCACAGGAAAACTAAATTAATGAACAGGGCACCAAGTCAATGACACAAGCACAAGAAGCTCTATGATTTTAGTTAGAATTTCTTTTGATTATGAATGTCCAAAAATTGTTTTACTCTAAGAAAAAATGGAAAGCATGTATAGTGTGTGCATGTGTGTGTAGAGAGTATCAGTTATTCAATGCTGCATAACACACCATCATAAAATTTAGTGGCTTAAAACAATCTTTAGCCATGATTCTGTGAGTCAGCAATTAGCTGGATTCAGCTGGGCAATTCTTCTGCTTGGCTCACTTGGGGTCACTCACATGTCTGAAGTCAGCTGGTAGGTGATGTGAGGGCTGGTGGATCTAGGAAGCACCAGATGAGACGCTTCTACACGATCTACATGATCAGTCTCTGCTCCACTTCATCTCACATCCTCCAGGTGGCCAGTCTGGCCCACTTTATATGTTAATGAAAAGTTCTCAGCAGCCAGGAGCTCAAGCCCCAAACCACAAACACTTTTTAACCCTCTGCTTGCTTCATGTTTGCTAATGTCCCATTGGCCAATAAGAGTCATATGGTCACACCCAGATTCAAAGAGTGGATAGATTTCACTTTTTAACATAATTTGTGACCAATTCATGTGATCTGCTATCAGAGGGCAGTTGAAGCTATACAGAAACAAGAATACAATGATGGAATGACCTCTCTGCTTCTTACTGCTTCTGTTCTTTCTCTCTACCAACTTCAGTCTCATGGGCTAGCTGACTTGACAAGGCAGGAGCTCTGGGTCACTTTTAGCTCTTGGGATCATATCCTCACTGTATTATAACCTGAGAGGAAAGTACTCTCTTCTGTCAGGCCCAGTGTGGAAAATCCTGCAACTAAAGCTGATTGGCCTGGTTTGCATAATGGGGGATGAAGATGGGTGGCTCATTCATATTCAACGCAGATGATGAACTATTCCTCCCATGTTTTCTTTGCCTTTCTCTGGCTTAATGTTTGTGTTTCCTAGATTCCATTTTTTCTCTTTCTTGGTTTTCTCTTTCATTTTTTTCTGGAACACATACTGGAAAATGTTACATGGCAGGCAATTTTTTTGAGGTCTTGCATATCCATCCTTCCACTGTCCAACTAGAAGGAAAATTTTATTTATTTCCCCATAGGACTTATCCTTTAAGATATTCTGTAATTTCTTTGTTCATTGTGTGTTTCTTGTCTATATCGTTTCTCTATCCTGCTATGCAAGCATATCAAAGACAGAGTTTTTTGTCAGTTTATTTCACTGATGTCTCTCAAGCATCTACACCAGTGTATACAGCAGGCACTCAATCAATATTTATGGAATTAATGAACAAATCAGGCTGAGTTTTATGTAGCACATGCTCTTATTGTTACCCTTTGTCCCTCCAGTTCCCACTGCACTGTGGGTGTTTGAGGGTTTTGTGCATTTTCACATCTTCAGTGCTTTGCCCACTCTGGCATGTGTGGGAGTCTCATAGATCAGGGGCCCCCATCCCCTGGGCCATAGACCATTACCAGCCCCAGTCCGTGGCTTGTTAGGAACCAGGCTGCACAGTAGGAGGTGAGTGGCAGGTGAGTGAGCATTATTGCCCGAGCTCTGCCTCTTGTCAGATCAGCGGTGGCGTTAGACTCTCATAGGAGCATGAACCCTACTGTGAACTGTGCATGTGAGGGATCGAGGTTGCCCACTCCTTATGATAATCTAACGCCTGATGATCTGAGGTGGAACAGTTTCATCCTGAGACCACCCTCCACCCACCCACCCCGGATTCATGGAAACATTGTCTTCCATGAAACCAGTCCCTGGCGCCAAAAAGTTTGGGTGATCACTGTCATAAATTGTTCTTGAATGAATAACTGAATTACTAGGGAAAGCAAAACTAGCTAATGCTATTTGGAGGGAAACTTCTTCTCAGGACATGAGTGTTTTCTGTAATATTTAAATTATATTCTCAAGGTAGAGGAAGTACATGAATAAATTTATTATATAGAATGAGACCAAATTTCTTTTGCTTGCTGCTATATTTACATATAACTATATTAGTGTCTCTATATCTAGATGCTCTAGGTAAAGATTCAGTTGACCCAGCTGGAATTCTGTCTTTACCAGAATTATGTCTGCTGTGAAAAATCTTCTCTTTTCCAATCCTGTGTATAAAGCCAGCTGTCTATAAATATTTGTTGTCTGAATAACCATAGAAATGATGCATAGACCTTACTAATGTTTCACAGAGGGGTTTAGTTAACTGAAGCTAAAGAATAGTTCTATTAAAATCTTGGTAGAATTTTCTGTTATTCAAGTAGAATGCTTGGCAGGGACAAATTATACAATGTAATTTTTTGGCAATTTTGTTTTGCATTCCTGTGAAGCACAGCCTTTAAAGGTATTGCTGTGAAGAATTTTGTTTTCCAAAAGTGACGACAGATTTTGGAAAAAGGCCATAAAACTTATCAATGATTTTTAACCTCCATCAACAAAATAATTAAATTATGTTATGTTTTACAATTTGAAGGGATTTTTATTTTTCATATTTCAACTCTTTGAGTTTTCATTAGAAAAGCAATGTTTTCCTTGTTTTAAGAAATACAGGTTTTTATTTCTACCTTTTTGATCAATGATGTATAGGAAAGTTTAAGGAGGCACAGACCTCATCCCCAATTATTAAGAGCAGATGTTTTCTGAGAAATGTGCTGTGGATCGTTTTAGCATTAACAACATCCAGTGTGGACAGAACTTTGGTTACTGCACCAGAGTTGATTTCTAAGTCGAGAGGCAGAAATACAAGACAAGACATGGGAATTGCTGAACTGGTCTTGCCCAAGTTAACTTAGAGTCTAAACTAGTTCATGCCTTAATGAAACTACATTTTACTCATTAATTTACACATTTGAAGGGTAATACATAAAGCTGGGAAAACAACTAATACTTTGAAATACAAATTTAGGAACCAGGGGGTGATCTGTCTGTACAAAGAGCATAGGTAGCTATGGGGAAGTGTATGAAGCCGGGGGAAGCAGGAAGCTGGGGACAGTAAAGCATGTGTGCCTTCTTCAGCCATCTTTATTGAGTACCAACAGCACATTTACTGCTATTCTGGATGCCGAGGCCACAGAAGTCAATTAAATGAGTCCCTGCCCTTGTTCAGCTTATATTCTAATGGAGGGAGATGGACAATAAACCAATCAGTGTCAGCTAGTGAGGGGTGCCACAAATACAAATAAAACAGGGTATATAGGAACGAAGGCCCTCCACAAAGGAGAGGAGCAAGGAGGTTTACCCTTTCATATAAGGTGTCTAGGAAGGCCTTTTGGGAAAGGTAAGAATTGAGTAGACACCTGAAGAAACTAAGAGTCCAAGTCATGCTGACATTCTGAAGGCAAGAACTATAGGCAGAAAGAATAGCAAGTGCAAGGGCCTGAGATGGGAGCCTGTGGCATCTGTGAAGGACTGATGTGGCCTTGGAGTAGTGAAAGCAGCAGGAGTCAGGGGCAACTGGGAGAGGACTAGGTCACGGCAAGGACAGCCTATTAGAGCTCTGGGAGCATTGCGTGGACTTTGGCTTTTACTCATGTGAGATGGGAGCCAATGAAGAGTCCTGAGCAGAAGAGTTCAAAAGAATAACAGCTTTTAAATAGGCTGGGAAGGAGTGCAAGGGAATACAAGGTAGGAGCAGGTACCCCAGAAGAGGCTCCAGCAGTAATGCAATCAAAAGACGAAGCAGAAGGACATGAAGAGAGGCTATCAGATTCTGGGTGTTTTCAAGGTGAAGTCAAAAGGATTTTCTTATGGATTGGATGCTGGATTTGAGAGACAGAAAACAAACAAAAAACATGGATATCTACAAAGATTCCAGACTGAGTATCTGCTGGTCCTTATGGCTGGCTCTTAAATGCCCTTTCTTTTAGGTATGGTCACATGTGTTTACAGGACCAGAGATGAGACAGACATGAGCCAAAGTATTATAATTCGGCTAATCATGGTATTCCAATTCAATAAAATGAAATGAAGAAAATGTCAAAACTTCCAGTAATAAACTAAGTGCTAAAAGGAAGAAAATGTAGCTTAGCAGCCAAATTAGCTAAATCAATTAGAAGGAATAAGTTCAACATGAAGTAACAGAACCTACTATGATGGTAAATTGCAGTAATAAATTTACAGCATCTCAAGCTGGGGTCACTATTGGAGTATCTCATTCAGTTTTCATTCAAACAATAAAGCAATTGGACCTTAGAAAAACAAAAAATGACCTGGCACAGTGGTTCATGCCTGTAATCCCAGAACATTGGGAGGAGGAAGTGGGAGGATTCCTTGAGCCCAGGAGTTCAAGACAAACCTGGGCAACATGGTGGGACTCCATCTTTACTAAAAAAAAAAAATTTTAACATTAGTTTGGTATGGTGGCATGTGCTTGTTGTCCCAGCTACTCAGGAGGCTGAGATGGGAGAATCACTTGAGCCCAGGAGTTAGAGGCTGCAGTGAGCCATTATTGTACCAATGCACTCCAGCCTGGACAACAGAACAAGACCCTGTCTCAAAAAACAAACAAATCATGAGGGGATGTGAAAACAGATGATATGAGAACAAACAGACTAATTGGATGAATAGCCCAGAAGCAAGTGGACTTAGAGGCATAATGACTGTCTTCAAATGTCTATGGGGCTGTCATATGAAAGCAGAATTAAACTTGGTTGATGTGACCCAAACTTAAGCTGGGTCCTATAGGTAGAAACTACTGCAAGAAACACCTTAGCTCAATGGAAGGACAGTTTTCCATAACAGATACTGCTAGTACTCTCCAAGATCTGTGAACTCATCTCCATCTTGGGGACCCTGATATTCTATATATTTTAACCCCTTGCTATCTAAGTGGGACCGTGTGCCTATGTCAGTCAAGCCAATAAAATATGGGTAAACTTGGTATATACTACTTCCAGGCCTGACCTCTAAAGCCCCCTCTGAGCTCTTAAACACATTCTCTGTTCCTTTGCTGCTAGCCAGATTCAGAGGGTCCTGGGGAGGACTCTGAGGTCTTATAAGATGGTAAGTGGAAGAAGCCAAGGTCTGGAAAAAGAGCCAGCTGAACAGGAACTGCCTGGTGCATTGTGATATGAACATGAAATAAACCCTTATTGTGTCAAGCCATGTCGATTTGGGGGGTCTTTTCTTCTGCAGCTGGATTCACTTACCCTGACTGATACATCTACTAACTTTTACAGCTGTCCAGCTATAGAAGGGGATTGCAAGGAAGATAATGAGTTTTCTGTCCCTGGATTTGTTCAAGAACACCCACTTAGACATGAAACTCTCAAGGTTGTAGGGACAAAGGGAAAGCTTTCCCTTCACCCTTGGAAGGGTTTTTGAAAAATCAACTCACAAAAAGGGAGATTAAGAGAAAAGCCATATAAATTTATTACTACCGTGGGCAGGGGGACAATCAGACTGAATGCCTAATATCCCAACAGAATACAGATGCTTATAAACCCTGCTTCTTAGGAGAGAGGGAGATGGGGAAGTGTGGATGATTTTAGGGATTAGTAAATTATTTTTAGGGAAATTCAATGGGCTTGAAGAACACACAATCGTCTGGGACAAAGTTTGTTGGGCCTGCAGAGCAGACAATGGCTTGTGACAAAAGTTTGTCCAGGTTTGTTAATAGACTTCAGCCTGCCTTCCTGCAATAATGAAAACTCAGAGAAAGGACCAGAGATAATTGTTTTCTTCTTTGTTAGGTCTGGACTTTAGACAGATAAGGAACTTCAGAGAAAAACTTCAGCCTGTACTTTGGGAGAGGTAGAGGATTCAGAGATGGAAGGGGCAGGTTGGGGGAGGGAGAAGCGGTTGTTCTTCTTGGTGGGTCTGTCCAATCTTTATGCAGATGCAGGGGAGCTCTCTTCTTTTATCTGTTGATTTCTAAAGGCATTTAATTCAAAATACTCATTATACCAGGGAGCCATATTTTGGGGAATTTCCTTTTGCTCCAAGGTCACAATCAAGCTAGAGAAAAGTGACTTGACCAAATAATTTGAACAGTACTTTTTAAAAATTTCCACTAAGGTAACCTTATCAACAGAGAGATATGGCTTTTTATCCCCACATAACAGGAGTTATGTCTCCAGTGAATTTTCTTTGAACTCTTTTTTTTCATAATTTTATCTTAAATATGAATACAGTTTCTGTGTTTTTGTCTACAACCTATCAGTTTATTTTCATATACTTTTTAAAGTTATAAAGTACATACTATTACTGAACAAAACTTTTTTCTTTTAAAATTTTCAGTCAGGTTGACATGTTAAGTGTTCAAAAATTAATATTTTCAAAGTCAAGCTATACCAAAATCAATAAATTCATATGTGAGCACTGTTTCAAGTGAAATATAAGATCAGAATTCAAATGAGCACACACATTATTTTTCATCAAGCTAAAGTTTGAAGATCATTCCCCATGCCAAGTCAACAGTATTCCACATTGCACGGTTCACATTACAAATTATAATGGCAGCTAGGGTCTTTTGAAAAACGCTAGAGATTTCTTTATCTTCTAGGTTTCTTTTATAGAAATTATTTTCATGGCTTATTTTCTTACTTAGATAGATACAAATTGCAACTCTGTTATTGTGCCTGCTTACAAAAGGAAGAGGTTGCTATAAACATGATATGATTCACAAAACGACAACCATGCTGACATTAGTGGGCACACACGTTTTACTTGCTCACATGTTGTAATGTGATCCAACCAGAAGGAGAGGTACATTTCTCCTTCAGCATTTTCCCACGTCTTCCCTTCAGCCAGCCCTGCCAGATAGAATGGAAATGCAGAGATTGTGGTAAAAGCTGTAGGAGAAGATAAGATGTCTAGGCTGTACTTAAGAGAAAAAAATGTGTAGGTGCCTCCAGACATCATTTTCTTAATGAGCTTTCTCTTTAGTAGATGTTTAGGCATAAGTAATATCCACTTACACGCATCTACTTAGAGGGGCCTCATGTGTACTGCTAGGAATAGCTGCTTTGCTCCTATGGGGAAAATTTGCCCATAGATTTGGAAAACTATCTGATGTTTTAAAGCCATTTCCTCATACTTATTTTAATATAGGTCTTGAGCTAGTTTTCCTAATTATTAATTTACATTTTCTTTTTAAAGGGAAAGCAGGAAGTATGTGTGAAATGAACAAAATTGTAAACTAGAGGAAATATTCAATATTTTAATAAAATAAGACTACTCGATGTCCATCTAGTGACCAATATGAAGGCTTGGTTTCCTGCTTGTAGTGGTTAGACCTTCATGTTCAAATGTAATAGTAACATGACACCGGGAAAGAAGGCAGAGGATCATGTGCAACAGTAATAAAAACCAGGCCACATGTGGCTTTCATCACTTTTTCCCACAACTCAGATCTCAGTCACATGATAACAGCGTAACAACATGGAAAGCTGGGAAATAATGGTCTTCCCATGTGCCCAGGAAGAAAAACAAAATATAACAGGAATTACTGGACATATAACATTGTCTCTGCCATACCTTCTAATTCAAAATAAAATACTTAACAATTAATGAATTCTTACTATGCGCTTATGATCTCAATGAGGTAGATGTATCTTAGATCCTATTTAGCAAATGAAGAAATGGAAGACCATATATGTTAAGGAATTTTTCTCTCCTGGCATCACTCATCTTACTCCTTTATTGGTCTGAAATAAATTTGCTTTCTCACAATATTGTTTGGTTTGTGAATGAGTTAGAAAATATTTCAAAGCATAATGCAGAGTTTTGGATTGCATGTTTTAGTTAGTTGATTATAGTGCCTTTAAAAACAAAGATTTCATTAAAACACACACACACACACACACACACAAATTCAAACACAATTAGTTTCACGGTTGATTAATTCTTTGGCATAATAATGTCATCAAGAATCCTGGTATGTCTCTGTTTTCCACTCTGCCATCCTCAGCAAGACTTATCCAAGTTCACAGTCACTGGGGCATTGTAACAACACCATAGCTGCAAAAATAGATACTAATATATACAGATAGAGGAAACTCTCATGGAAATCTTTCTTACTGTTGGTATGCATATGTACATATATGAAATTTGTGAAAACTGGATTTATGGCAGTGGAATCTCATATTTTTCTGCCAGAGGTGATGGTTTTAAAAAGTCAGAACTGGAACAGTTAGAGCCTGTGGCTAGAGATTATTGAGGAATTTTGTCCATTCCCTTTTCATAAAGATGGTAGTCACACAGTGATATGTATAAGATGAAAGCAAAATTGAATTTTGATACCTGGAGGAAATCCCTAAAATGAGAAATGAAAAATTCTTATTCTTGTAGTTCTGCTCTTCTTTTACCTACATATATGACTTCTGATGCTCAGAGATTTCACCCTAAACCACACTTGATAGCAATGACTGCATTTTTCATACTTTCCCACACAAAGGGCTGGTATTGTTCTGAGTGGGCACTACATGCTAGAGACACGTGGAATCAGGTACATCTCAAGCACACTACTAACCCCCAAATAGATAACCTACTTATTTGTGGCACTGTGAGCAGAATATGCCTTTTATTCTTCCATTTTCAAATTATCATATTACCCTTTCAGGATTTTTTAGTTCTAACTCTTAGTACTTTTTAATTATCAACCATTTGAGAGTCTAATTCTCCATTTGAAGTTAGAGTTGAAAGGCACACAATTCTCTTAATAGTTTTCCGGCAGTGATGTTGACCCTTCTCAACCTCATATATTTCATTTTGTGGGAGTAGTACTGGGAAAAGATCAAATCATGACTAGAAATAAAAAGCAGTGCCTCTTTTATAGTATGGGATGCTAAATAAACAAACTAATAAAAATTTCAAAATATAGATGTGGTGATGGTAACAATACTTGATCAGGAACTAGAAGACTTAGATCTGATTTCCTGGCTCTGCCTCCTCTATCGCTTAATGTAGGTGAACACTGAACTCTTTTCAAAGAGTAAAGGTTCCTGTTATACCTACCTCCAGGATGGTTGTGTAGCTTGAAGGGTGTGGGTGAGATGGAGCAATACCATATATACACTAATTCACCATGCAAAGATTTGGTCATTTGTATATCTTATACACGAGTATTATATCAGGATTATAGTGAGAGAAGCAGCCTATTACACCCTCCAATTACGACATTGTTCAAACCAAGCAAAAAAGATAGCCTTCTTTTCATTTCTCTGATATAATTAGAGAAATTCCTGTTCCACATCTTCTTGTTTTGCAAAATGACCTGTGGAAAAATGGTTAGGTGGAAAAATAAATTAGGTAAATGCTGTTTTCTCAGCCTCCCTCTCAAAGAATCACAATATATATTTTCAAGGCTCAGAGAAAACTTGCCATTTATTTTTAAAAAGAGATTACTTAACTCATTTTCCAAACCTAATTGACAAAGAATCCTCTCTTTCCCCCTAACCATTATTAATATCCCTTGGCTCTGTTCTAAAGGGAGAAATGGCACACTTCTCTCATTTGGGGCAACATGCAAAAATGAGCTTCTCAGACATTTTTCTCCTGAACTTTAAAACTTTGTATTGAGCAGAAATGGAGGCGAAAATTTCCTTCCCCTATGGTTTTCCTTAACATCGGGGGTAGAAAGACAGAAGAGCAGTTTTGGGGTCTTTCTCATTAGCCTATTTCTTTTTAAATTACTCTCTACTTCCTTTCCATTTATATTAGGTTGCTCTGTGACGTTGCCAAATATACCCTGGGACTATACCAGAATCTTATACCCGGTGGCCTCTTGAAGTCAGGCAAAAAGCTGGAAGTAATTTTCAGCTATCCTGGCCACTCAGCTTCTTCCCAGCCTGTTCTTATTACAAAGACCACTGGGCAGGATTGAACTCTGCCAGCAAGCAATTACACACCCATCAACATTTAAAGTGGGAAAGGATGAAAACATCTGACGTAGAGTAGGTGCTTGTCTTAGCCTGTCTGTGCCCACAGCAGATCTTGAAGCAAGGCTTCCTTAGAGGAAGTTTGCATGGGAGGTGGTCTCAGGGAGCGGCCGTGTGGCCGGGCGGGCGTGGTGGCAGCGAGTCGAGTGACACACAGCCGCAAAGCCCGGACAAGGGCATACCGAGTTGGCTTCTCCTGTGGACAACTGAGGTTGATCCCAGGGAGCGTTCTGAGGAGCTTATCAGATGTGTCTCCGAACTCCCCTGTTCTGAGGGAAAACAGGCTTCTGTGACCCATCCATCTGGGGTGGGCCCATGAACATCAACTCCCTGTATTTCTGGGTTGCCAGTGCAGGAAAGCTGAGGGATGGGTTTCCTTTGCCTGTCAGAAAAGCCTCAAGGTAGGAATCAAGAGGTCCTTGGTACAACTAGGGGCAAGACACTGTCAGGCTGCACCCAAGGGAAAGCAGTTAAAGCCATCATAGAAACTGTCACCATAGCAGTGGCTGGAGGAAGAGGTGGCAACAAGAAGCCTTGATGTGGTGCTTAAGAGGTGTCCATTACGGTGCTCGGTAAACCCTAGTGGTTTATCTGTACAAAGCCCAGCCCCTCTCTACTGTTAAATCAAGTTTAGCGTAAAGCTGCCGCCTTACATATTTTAAGTTCAACCTAAAGGTTTCTCTGTATAGCAGGAACTATCAGCTAAATGGAGCTGTAAACAGATTGTAGTCTACCCTTGTGTCAATTACTGAGTTTTGGCCAATCAAAGGTGACCGACTGTTCAAATCATGTTCAAATAAGGCAAATGCTGAGCTGTAGTCAATTCAGCTGTTTCTGTACATCATTTCTGTTTTCTGGATGTCGCTTTCCTATTTCTGGCCGTAAATATTCTTCCACGTGGCTGCACTGGAGTCTCTGAGCATACACTGGCTTGGGAGGCTACCTGATTCGAGAATCATTCTTTGCTCAATTAAACTCTTAAATTTAATTCAGCTAAAGTTTTTCATTTAACACTACCTGCCTCAGGGCTTGGAGACCCTGAGAAGTGACATAGGTTGCCCCAGGACCAAACCTTGCTGGTGACAGAGAAAATTGAAGACAGCCCTCCTGACACCCTGTTGACTTGGACTTTCAGCCATATCGTACTGCTTCGGCTCCGCTTACTGTACTCCCACTATGGTAGAAAAGCTTGAGAGCAGAGTGCCATGCTCACACCCACAACACTTAGGAAGGAGCTCAAAAGAGGTCTGGCTTCAATCATGGCAATGACAAAGCAGCAAATGCAAGAGACAACGGGATCAATAACTGAATGAGTCCTAGTGGAATTAAAAAGAAGACAGGAGAGATTTCAAAGGAAACTGGGCTTTGGATACATACTCTTTCTGCTTGTAATCTGTGCGTCTTACACTTTCTGAGTTTGAAAAGGAATAATGTTTTTGTGTCACACTTGGAAATTTTGCCACATGACTGTCATCATGGGAACTTCGGACCCTGTTCTGGAGCTAAGAATAGCTGAGATACTAATTAGGTTGCTTGAAGAGTGCTAAAGAAGAACTGATCAAGTCCAGAGAATTCACAGTGGGAATTCATAGTCAGACTGAGGTCTGTTCTAACTAGGGTTCTTGTGTTGCCATCAGCACATCAACTGCCCCTTGCTTTTTCATCTGAAAAATAATACCTGTAATAATCTCAAAATTCAAATTTTGAGGTATCAAATAATTATTCTGATACTCAGACGTGTAAATAATGAAAAAGAAATGTCATGGTGGGAAGCAATAAAGACAGGGTAGGGAGGGGCTGAAGACCCTAGGGACCGATGAAATAGGGAGATGACGGAGGGAGGAGGAAATGTAAGCACCACGCTTCTGGATTTTTTTTTTCCTTATAAATCGGTTCTTTTTGTTAACCAGAGCAGGTAATAATATTCCTTTATCAATGCATTTAAAGGGCGCCATTTAATTTAGTTTCTGTAGTTAAACTGCGTAGTTAAGTGCACAGTACATAACAAACAACAGTGATTAATAACCTACTGTTATTAAAACTTTCTTCTGCCAGAGAAGTTTGCTCATCTTTTCCCACTCCCCTTCAGTGTATTTGCTGATACTACTCTCTGTACACTTTTTTTAAAAGAAACTCTTGATTTTGGAACATTTTAAGATTTACAGAAAGTTGCAAAGGTAGTACGGAGCATTCCTGCATGCCTTTCCCCCAGCCTCCCCTGATGTGAACATCTTACCTAGCGATGGCACATTTGTCCAGACTAAGAAGTCAACATTCGTACATTACTATGAATTCCTTGTACTTCTAAGTAGCTGCTGTCTCTTTTTCAGGCATTAATTAGGAGCCCAGATCATTCTAATGTTGATATTTGATTGAACCAAGATACTTCTTTGTGAATAAGAAGTAGGCTCTGTAAATTCAACACTGTACACACAAATTACTATAGGGTTTTTTTGTTTGTTTGGTTGGTTGGTTGGTTTTGTTTGTTTGTTTGTTTTTTGTGTTTTTTGAGACGGGGTCTCCCTATGTCACCCAGGCGGGAGTGCGGTGGTGTGATCTCCACTCATTGCAACCTCCAACTCCCGGGTTCAAGCGATTCTCCTGCCTCAGCCTCCTGAGTAGCTGGGACTACAGGTGCACCCCACCACGCCCAGCTAATTTTTATATTTTTAGTAGAGATGGGGTTTCACCACGTTCGTCAGGCTGGTCTCAAACTCCTGATACCATACGTCTTTCGTAGGGTCCATGTAGTCCTACCAGAATTCCATCGCCTCTGGCAGACCCAGAGAACTGCTGGTTAATTATTTAAAAAATAAATAAAGCAGACCCCTATTGCAACCAATTTCAAATATGTGTTTGAGTATTCACAAACTTCCCCTCTCTATATTTGAAACCCTCAAGTTTTTTTGTTTTTGTTTTTGTTTTTTTATCTGAATGTTATCTGAACACAGAAAACATTCTAACCTGATGTGTGAAAGTTTTATGTTCAGAAACAGGGAGCTGAAGATTGCAGCACTCTTTTGGACATGATGTTTGATACAGGTGATATTATAAAATTCAAGATTTTGAAAAGGGCCCCTTGGAAACTTCCCAGATGCGATGGCTCAATGGGGAACCTACCAGATGGAATTTATGGGCCTCTGTCCTAAACAGATGTTTTACAGCTGGGAAATCTGTGACAAGAAAATGCACCCCAAATGCTTCTAATGGACAGATCTCTGCACGCACACACACACACACACACACACACACACACACACACACACACAGCGTTTTAAGAATCAAAATATTTAGATTGCTTAAAACTTAAAATGAGAATTTCAGGCGTCAGTCACCACTGGTTCATTTGTTTGAGATACTTGGAAAGCTGGAGATAATTTTGTATTTAACATTGTTTAACTGATGAGCATATATATATATATATATATATATATATATATATATATATATATCTCCCTATTGTTGGAATGGCCCAGTTTTGTCAGCATTAAATCTACAGTCCATCTGTGATTGCCCTTGAAACTGATGAATTCACTTCAATTTCAACCTAATCAGTTCTGGACTAGTGCCTTGAAGTCGTTTAAATAGTAACTTCCTTTGCACAAAATCTTAAGACCGTGGAGAGTGGAGGTCAAGAGAACACCAGTAAGGTGGCCTCTGACTTCTTGAGCTTTTGACATTCAGCCACCAGAGGCTGCTCTGAGACCATTATCCTCTTTTCACTCTGGGTCCAAATCCCAACGGTGAAACCTGTAAGGACTGATTTTGTTTCCATTGCTTTGAATTTTCCTTCCTCAATGCAGTTCCCTGGTGGTCTGCTGTTTGGAGAAGATGATTAATTATAGTTAAAGAGGAACCGCTGAAAGAAGAAAAAAACTGCAGATTACTGTTTTGCCCTCCTCTCTATTTTTAGACTCTTAATCTTGTTCTGTTTCTTTTAAATAAAAGAGAATTGGTCAGGGTGGAAAGAGAAAGTGCTTTCTTACTGACACTGGCTAATTTTTCATCATTTTTCCCCTCTGTGTTGCTGTATTTTCAAAGAACATTTCTGAAGGGTTTTAAATCTTTATTCCACAATACTTATTTCCACATGGTTTCTATTCGTCCACATTTTACCAGCATTTTATAGTTGCTTTCATGCTGTTCCCTCTGTTTTATGTTTTTACATCTTTGCCTTTCTCCTTTAAGTCTTTCTCTTTATCTAAACAAAACAAATCCAAAATTAAATTGAATATTTATATTTAAGAATTAAAAATGGCTTTGTTGCCTCTAATATATTTTGTAGTCTTGGACAACTAAGCACTGATTTAAACTGTTAACTGAAGAATGAAACCAGTTTCTTCATGTGACATTGCTTTCAGTCTTTACAAGTGAAGACATGACTGTGATAGACAATGACCAGCCCACCAAAAACAAGTGTTTTTATGTTATTGTTAATATGCTACCCTAATTATTATACTTCCCTATTTATGAAAGTAAGTTACTATGTAAAGAACTTAAGTTCTAAAGCCATGACAAACACTAATTTAATAGTTTTGCAGCAGACAAAGTAATCAATGTGTAAATGACCTGGAGAATTTCAGCATCACAATTCCTTCATTCTAGAGTTATTCTTTTTTTTTTTTTAAGTAAAATTCCATGTCTGATTGAAAAGGCATAATTTAAATGTATATGCATATAGAAGGCATATAGAAAATGTGCTTAATTTTCTACAGATTACAGAAAAATAAATTGAGCTGCAAGGAAAATGAATATCTATTTTATTAATTTCTATTTATAGTAAAAGATGGAAATGTAAAGATTTCTTCTTACTCTGAAAAGAAATTCTTGAGATACCAGGAAACATTACTAAGTGTTGGTGTCATATTCATGAAGTGGAACTATCATTAAAAGCATTTGAAATGTTTGATATTTCACCTCAAGTGTAATCATAATGGTAAAGATTCTTAATATTCGTGACTAAAGCAGGATACATGGTGGTTTATATTTTCAGGAAGAATACTGGCAGCTATAGTATGTAAATTGGAGCATATTTCACCAAATGCTTTGACAAAGATGGAATGCCAATGAAATTGCTAGATCTCTTCTCTGGGGCAGGTTATGCTTTTCAACTTGCCCCTACTAAGGAGAGTACCAGAAGCCATTTGCCCATGAGAAATACCTTATTAAACCGTCATGATTTAATGTGGCATATTTTTCTCTCGATTTGCATGCCTGACAGTCGACTTCCTGAATATCACATTCAAGCTGAGCCACAGAAGAAAAATAGACCCACTGAAGTAGCATTAGGTCAGCTTCGAGGGATGCATTAGTGACCTCTCTGAACAAAGACGGGGGACTCAGGCGCAGAAAATCATAACGTGGCCCCAGGCCCTGGGAGGTGGCCCCATTGCCTTGCAAATGTATTGCATGACTCATTATTAAACACACCAGGAACAGACGAATTCCAGGCGAGTGAAGCATCCACTGATTCAATTGCAATTAGCTAGGTTTATGATATTTGTGTTACTTGCTTTTCCTTAAAGAACACCCACGCTATCTCTTACTGCTCTTGAACACTGCACGTCAAATGCATGAAGCAACTGTATTAAGATAAAAATTGTTAGCATTAAAGACAGGCACTTAAATTAGTATAACCCTCTGGCCAGATATAGTGCACTAAATTGCATAGGCTTTAAAATACCAGCACTCAATTTAAAAAAAAAATGTATCCATAGCAACCTCTTTGTTAAGGGAATAGTTACCGGGAAGGATACACATCTTTCCAAAGAAACGGAGATAAAACCATATTAGTTAACTGGATGATATTACTTGGATTTGAATGTGACCAGGGGTATGATTCAGGAGAAGGGGCTTTTAAAAGAACTTTACAACTTATGTGCTTATTTCCAGTAAAATATGTTTTCATGTCTTTTTTATCATCAAAAGATTCTTACATATGGGACTTTTATTAAAATACCGTGGAATAACTTTGGGTTTCAGATATTTAGAAATAAATATCAACCATCCTGTTCTTCCTGCCCACAGAGTGCCTATCATTTTTTTCCTTAGTGTTTTCATTTAGCATACACAGTAGGTATTATTCTGCAATTCTTGCTGTATATGGAACTTTGATGGTCATTTCATGGATATTTGTTACCAGAAAGGGCACAGGATCATGTAATAACCCACAATCCTTCTATTGTGAAGTCATCTGACTTAAGTCATCCTGTTTCCAAGAGACTCTCTGTCTGATGGAGTAGACTTTCATGCAGTTATGTCATGTGACATGGGCTGTGGGGGAAGGGGAAATGGGGGATGACTAACAGTGAGGTGAGGAGCCTGCAAATAACAATGCCTCACATTTCTTAGGTGAGGAGTATTGGGGAGGAAATCTTTTCATCTATCTTCTTTTGTTCAGTCCTTAGGGGCCTGAAAACTAAACTAACAAAAGATAGATTAACAGGAGAAAAGGCACACAATTTTAATCAATATTTACATGCACAAGGCTAAGTTTGGTGGCTCAAGCCTGTAATCCCAGCACTTTGGGAGACCAAGGCGGGAGAATCGCTTGAGCCTAGGAGTTTGAGACCAGCCTGAGCAACATAGGGAGACCCCTCCTCTGCAAAAAATTTTAACAATTAGCCAGGCATGGTGGTGTGCACCTATAGTCTCAGCTACTCGGGAGGCTGAGGTGGGAGGATTGCTTGGGTCTGGGAGGTTGATCAAGGCTTCAGTGAGCCATAATCATGTCACTGCACTCTAGCCTGGGTGACAGAGAGAGAGAGACCCTGTCTCAAAAAAAAGAAAAAACAATGTACATGCCCAAGAGTTCACAGAAGAGGAGCAAAACTCAAAGAAGCAGCCAGAATCAGGGGCTTACATACCCTTTTAATATAGGAAAAAGGGTTTGGGCTTCAAGTGATAATAAATTATAGGGAAAGGACTAGGAAATACATAGGGGAACTAATGAACAATAAGGACTATTTGAGTAAGGTTTGTTTATACATACTCTTCTTGGTATTGACTCCCCATCTTCAATGATAAAAGTCACTCTTCTCCCTCTGGTACAGAGGACACCTTCTTCAAAGGAAAATGTATGTTCTGCTTTTAGGCAGTTAGAAGGAGGGCAGAGAACTCTTCCAACAGCTGTTGATTTTCATTTGGCTTTAGCTCAAAATAATTATTATGCCAAAGAGGCATATTTGGGATTGGCATATTCTGATCCCTTCAGGAAATAAACACATCAAGCTTGGAGCTTAAATTAGTCGATGTCAGTCAGGGCCGGCTTCTTGGGCATATAACCTGTGTAGTTACACGAGGCCCCACATGGTCTAATGACAGTCTGAATGGGCATGGCTGTGTTCCAATAAAACTTTATCTATGGGCACTGACATTTTAATTTCACATACTTTTCATATGTCATGAAATGTAATTCTTTTGATTCTTTCAACTATTTGAAGATGTTAAAAAAAATTCTCAAGTCGTGGACCATACAAAAACAGGTGGTGAGCAGGCTTGGGCTAGATTGCCTGAGTTTGCCGACCCCTGATACAGAGAAGCATTTCCGAAACCAACAGCATTAGCCCTACCTGAGAACTTGTCAGAAATGCAAATTTCTAGGCCCCACCCCAGACCTGCTGAATAAGAAACTCTGGGGTGGGGCCCTGTAACCTGTGTTTTAACAAGCCCTCAAGGGCATTCTGATGCCAGTCCAATTTGAGAACCACTGATCTAGACTTGTGGTTCTCAACCTTGGCTACTCATTAAAATTCCCTAAGGTAGCTTTTAAAAACTCTCGGCTCCAAGGCCCAGCCCAGACCAATTAAATCAGAGTTTCTGGGGGTGAGACTCAGACACCGGTATCTTTTAAAATCTCCTCCAGGTGATTCCAATGGGCAGCCAAGGCAACTTAATGCTTCCATTGTACAAATAAGGGAACTGCAGCTCAGAGTTTGAGTGACTTGCCCAAGATACACAAGAAACAAGTGCAGCATAGCTCATTTACGTTTTCCTTTTTTTTTTTTTTTTTTTTTTTTTTAGGGCCAGCCTCTGGGCTCCATTGATCAGGTCAGCATTTATTAGTAGAAAGCAGTAACATTTACATTTTCTTTAGACACATGACGGTTAAAATAGTACATTTGGTAATGGAATGTATTTGCCAGAAGCTTCAGGGGTCAGGTTATCTTTTATTTAGCACCAATTAATTTAACACATCTGAAAACATGCCCTAAATGAAATGAAAGCTAGCTTTGGAAACTCATTAGGCCAGACAATGCAAGTGTAATTGAAAGAAAAAGGTGCAGAGGCTCAGTAAGGTACCATCTGAAAGCATTTTCGGGCTGAGGGGTGAGCTCCATGATACAAAGGAAAGACAAATCTGCAGAGCTAATGTCAGACATTGTTGCCTGCCCTGGAGCTACTTAGAAGTGTGTCTGAACAATTGTTTCCTGTTCCATATCTGGGACATAGGTAAATACGTTACAGCCCTAAATTGCATTAATGACAGTTTAAAAAAAAATTCCATGCTTGTGATGGATTTTATGACTCTTAAGGATTCCTGTGCCTCGAGCATTTTTAAAGCAAACTTTCAAATGATAAAGATTTTGTTCTGATTTTCTCAGCAAAGGCTTCACCATATCAAGGAAGGAAGAACATGGGCTATGTACCCAAAATAGAGCTGGAGAAAGCGATGCACAATGGAAACTGAGTCACACAATGATTATACATGGAGTCATATAAACATACAACTGACTGATGTTTTTGTTTTATGAGTTACCTGATCATAATACAAGCTACTGTTTTTGAGTATTTACTCTGTGCTGTGTTCTCATAGTTCTATGGTTAAGAGCATGTTTTCAGGAACTAGTCAGCCTGAGTGCACAAACTAGTATCTATGGCCTCCTAGCTGTGTGACCTTGGCAAGTTACTTTGCCTCTCTGTGCCTCAGTTTTCTACTCTGGAAAATTGAGATAATATTAGTACCTTTCCTCATAGGGTGAAGGAATATTAAACGTGCTTACAACAGTGTCTGGCTTCTAATAAGCACTCAATGAATGTTAACATTATTTTTAAACAAATCACCTCATTCCGTTCTCAAAATAACTTTGAAGGAGATTAAGCAGATGGGCCAAGTTAACACAGCTGTTAAGTGACAGGCTTGATATTTGGACTAAGGCTGTTTCCAGCATCAGTGCTGCTAGCCACAGTGCTATACTGCATTGATTGGGAATAATAAATCAAGTATTTATGTTCGGTTTTTTCCGCATATAGTATAAACTTTTGGGCATGATCCAAATATCCCTGGACCTTCTTGTTATCTGGTTGATTTTACAAAGCCTCCAGACTGCCCCCCCCAACAGGACACTGAAGCAAGGTGATGGTCCCTCCTATCAACTGCTCCTCCTGCAGTCGTCCCCATCTCAGTAAATAGTGACTCCACTCTCCCAGCTGTCCCAGGAAAGACTCTGAAAACCTCGTTTCCACTCTTTATCTGACACATACATGCCATCAGCAAGCCACACACTCACGGTACCATCAAAATCTATTCAGAAACTCCCCAAGTCACCCCACCTCCAGTGTCACCCCAACCCAATCCACAATCATCTCTTAACATCTTCTTCCTGCCTTGTAAGCTGCTCTCTGTCTAGCAGTCAGACTGAGCTCTATAATGCCAATTGGATATTGTCACTCGTGAGCTCTGAAACCTTCCCATCTTACTACAAGGAAAACACAAGATCCTTCTAGTGATCTACCAGATCCTATAGGATCTGCAAACACTTCCCCACTAACACCCACCCACAGCCACTCTCCCCCTTCACACACACACACTCAGACACATTCCTGAGACCTCAACTCCTGCTTCTGTAGTCCTTACTCCCTCTGCTCCAACCTCCACAGCCTTCCTGTGTTGGTTGAGTTTGCCCTGGCTTCACAGGTTCTGCAGTCACTGTTTCCTCTGCCTGGATAACTCTGCCCCCATTCATCACTGCAGTTGAAAGTCTTGCTTCCTCACTTCCTTAGGACTCTGCTAAAATATCACCCTATAAAAAATATAAACTCCTCACTCCACTGACACGCCTTACCCAACTTACAAAAGCCCCTATCACCATCAGACCTACTTTCTACTTATTGGTTGATGTGTTTGTCTATCTCCTTTCACTAGAAAATATGCTCATGACAGTGGCACTTAACCTATTTGTACCTGTCTATATCGTCAGCACCTAGAACAATGTCTGGCACATAGTAGCCACCCAATAAATACTTAATACATAAATACTTACTGATGAGATCAGGCATGTTCAGGGTGTTATAGCTGTTCTCCATAAATACTTACTGAATTCCTATGATCGTTCTGGCATAAGGAAGGTGTACCATCTTTGTTGGCATATGGTTAAGGCATGAGAGTCTCTCAGATTCTTTTTCTTATAGGAAGCACTTGTCTCTACACTTGAGATCTTTGGATTCCCTGGGAGTGATGAAAATCAATTCATAAAGATGTACAGATATCTATTTATGTGTTGCTAATGAAATCAATGGCTAGAACATTGATGCACCAATTAGCTCTGAATAAAAGAAAGTGCTCCAAGGCTGCATTTCTAACTGTGGAAATGAATCACACAAATGTATTCCACTAGGAGCATCACTGAGCAATTATGAATGGAGAAGGAAAACCTCATTCACAGTCCTAGAGAAATAGCCCTAAAATCCAAATCCTCCTCAGCATAGCACGATACCAACATCTTTTTCCATGAGGGCTACTCCCTTAACAGACAAATGCATTGTTTTTTCCTACCTATGATTTATTGGATGAACACAGCCCAAATTTGGAGAACCATTTAAGGTAAATAAAAATCATTACGGTGCTGGCCAGGCTCAGTGGCTAATGCCTATAATCTCAGCACTTTGGGAGGCCAAAGCTGATGGATCACTTGAGGCCAGGAGTTTGAGACCAGCCTGGCCAACATGGCGAGTCCCTGTCTCTACAAAGAATACAAAAAAACAACAAAAAAAATTAGCTAAGCATGGTGGCACCCACCTGTAATCCCAGCTACTCGAGTGACTGAGGCTGGAGAATAGCTTGAACCCAGGAAGCAGAGGTTGTAGTGAGCCAAGATCATGCCACTGCACTCTAGCCTGGACAACAGAGTGAGGCTGTCTCAAAAAAAAAAAAAAAAAAATCATTGAAGGTGCAACATGAGAGACTTTTGGGGATAGATTGAGGTTGGGAATTTTAGAACCATCTAAGTGGTGAATCCCATCCCCTCCATGAGGCACAGGAGCTGAAGGAGTGTTTGTGAGAGTCATGGGCATACTTATTTTGATGCCTCATTCCAAAGGGGATCTGCATCTGAACTAGGGTAGCAGCACCACATGCTGAACGTGCTGGAAAGAGTACAGGTTCTGGAGTTTGAGAGCTGGATTCCATGTCCCATATGCCAACCGCACACTTGCTGCATCTCCAAAAACAGCCTGAGGTATAACTGGTCTATGATAGATATGGGATTTTTTTCAGTTGCCTGCCTTTTAATTCAGCACAAATACCTCCTGGTGGGTTATATTATATTAAATTGCACATCTCTCTAATGTAGGTAGTCATATTTTTATCTCATTAGACCTCTCAGTGTGTGACGTATCAGCTGGTTTTGAATTCCCTTAATTGGGCTAAACGAATTTGTCCAGTTGAAGAAAAGTCCACCTATCTGTGAATTGGTTGGTTTCTAAAGATGACCATAACAAAATTATCTTTTTTTCCCACACAGATAGAGTTTAGGACAAATATCAGTAGGGCATTGTGGTACAACTTAAATAATGCTATGAATAAGAATTGTTATTTTGTTCATTGTATGATACTATTTATGTCACTCACATTAAAATAATATTACATAGCATTGCTATTTATAAGATAATGTAGACAGGCAATATAAGCCTTTCCTTTTGCAAATTAATAATTCAAAGGAGAAATAAAATGAAGCCTCATTTAAATGCAGTTTCTCAGACATTTAGATCTCTTTAATAAATATGGGAAAAGCTGAGGCACTGATACCCATGTTTGCATTTGTTTCTTGCCATGACTAAATATGTTTATTTTGCATCAGGGGAATAATATAGGAAAGCCTACCTCGGTATGTGCTGATTTTCATAATTGGTTCTCAACAGAAAAAAAAAGACCTTATAACAAGCTACCTAGTTATAAGGAAATAAGGGTAAATATTATTTCCTTGGCCATTAAAAAATGTTAAAAAAAAAAACAAAACCACCATGATCTGTATGTAACAAAGGAAACAGACACATAAACCATGATTCCTAAGTAGTTTTTATCTTTACTACCATCTTAGATCCAGGTATTTGTGAAGTGGAAGAGGATTTTCACCAATCAGAAATAACACAACCATCCTGGCAATCTTTCTGTGCATTTATGTACCAATCTAAAAGATAAAGCATTGCCTTTTTATAAGCAAGGAGCACAAATCCTGTTCAAAGCTTCTTTTGATTAAAATTTTTATTCACTTCCTTATGTCCACATGCTTATCAATGATCCAGCCTGATTTGCTTGTTTCTAACATACAAAAAATGAGATCTGACTCATAAAAGTTAATATTTTTAATCTCTAAGACTAATTTAAAAATCAGCTTTGTGCATTAAAGTATTAAAGGTTTGAGGGACTAATATTTCTTGCATATAAGCAAAGTGAGATAAAAGAATAAGGATAAGAAGTAAAATGGTTAAATATGAAGAACAGTAACCAGCTATTCCTAGTCATACTAAAACCCACAAAAAAAAGAGATTTAAATCAAGAATGATGCCAATTAGGAATAAGAACAAAAGGTGGTTTTTGATTACTCTAATGAATTATTAAGATGTCTTGAATATAGAATATTCATTGCTGGAGATCTAAAAGAATGTCTGTCCAAAACAATTTGGATCGGAACCCTCTATATGTATTTCTGGCTACATGTGGCAAAACAATCATAAACCTTGAACAAATTAAAGCTGTAATGGTGGAAACCGGAAATGCCAATCAGGTCATATGTGCATGACGCGATGATATTATACTTGGGGTTCAGAATGGGCCATTAGGCATGTAATTTCTTTGAAGCTTTACCATGACTCTTTGGTCATCTATGGGCCCCATGATAATAAAACACTGCTAGTTCATAGGAAGTGACTTTAAGAACAAGAAATCGATTTTATAACCAGAGAGTATCTTTTTGTTTATTTTAAACTAATTTTAATTTTATAAATGTAATACATGTTTAACATACAAATGTATGAAAGACTCTTAATGAAAAACAATAATCCCTGTCCCATCCCACTCCACCCTAGGGACAATCACTTTCAACTGGCAAATATCTCCTCTGGCATATATCTCCATATTTCCCATAATATGTTTTTACTGCTCTTTCCTGGTTTATGAGTTTTGGACATTCTTCTTAATATTCTATATATGATCAAAAAGGAATTAGTCCTCCTCATCCCAGTCCCACATTCTTCCAATATAATGCTGTCAGGAATTATGTTCATCTAGTAACACAGGTCCCAAAACATTAGCTCAAACAATTTAGCAATTTATTTTTCCATAGAACATGAAACTTAGGGCTCGTTTGGAGGCTCAAAGATGTCATCAGAAATCCAAGATCCTTCTATCTTATCTGTTATCCAGCTTTACTAGGTGTTGTATCCTCATCATGGTTACAGAAAGGCCCCAGTCCCTCAGACATTGCAACCATTCCTGTTGGAGAAATCCAGGAAGGTCAAAGAGCAAACAGTGTGTATTCCCTTTAAATGGCTTTCTCAAAAGCCCTATGTAGCACACAGTAGCTTCTATGAAAATTTCATAGGCCTACCAGACACGGTGGTATAAGCTTGTATTCCCAGCTACTCGGGAGGCTGAGGCAAGAGGATGGCTTGAGCCCAGGAGTTTGAGGCTGCATGCAATATGAGTGTGCCTGTGAATAGCCACTGCACTCCAGCATGGGGAACGTGGCGAGACCTAGTCTCTCTAAAAAAAAAAAAAAATTCATAATAGTTTCATATGATCACCTGTACCTACAAAGGGGACTGGGAAATGTTCTTCAGCTGACCGCATTTCTGCCCCAAGTAAATTGAGGTTCTATTGAAAAGAAGCAAAGGGAAGATGGCTACTGGATTGGCTACCAGTAGTCTCTGCCATAATATCTATATCAGAAATTACTGCCAATTAAAGGACTGTTCTGTAACAGTCCTTCGTTTTGTGCGTGTGTGCATTCTTTTGCTTTTCCTGGAGTTAATAATAGCCTCACATGTTGCTTATATTTATGTGTACTTGTTTGCCATCAAATGAAATCTACAGTATCATTTTTTCCCCAGAGTCCTACCTCCAGGAGTCCTCCATCCTCCTGCTACGGTTTAGATGAGGCCTTTCTAAGATGCTGCACACAGCTGCATGATAATTATGTAGTTATCATCTTGGACTTTCCTTGCTTCTTTTAAGTTGGTTCCTCTATTTTCTGAGTCTCATTGACTTATCTTTCTTAGTTTAACACCCTCATTTTGCTAAAACACATCTTTGAGTGGTTTCCAGAGAAAGAGTACATGGGATGCAAAAATTTTGAGCCTTGGTATGAAAATAATTGCATTATATTCTGACATTTGATTGATAGTATGACTTGGTAAAGAACTGTCAGCTAGAAATCATTTAATCTCAAAATTAAGTAAAATAGAGCTCTTACCTTCTAGTGTTGCAGTTGATAAGTATATGATAAATCTATTAGCAAAATTTCATTATCGATAAAGAAGACAGCCTTCTACTAATGGAGGTTTTAAAATTATTATTATTATTAGTCACAACAATTCAGTAAACATTTATTGACTGACCATATACTCTGTGCTTGTGGTTGCAACGGACATACAAATGTTTGAGCATGGGCCTTATGATGGTTTATGTGTTCACTTGGCTAGGCTGTGGTACCCAGTTATTCAACCAAATGTTAATCTAGGCATTGCCATGAAGGTATATTGAAGATATGTACATATAAATTCATTTATGATCAATTGACTCCAATAAAGGAGATTATTCTTGATAATATAGGTGGGCCACACCCCATTAGTTAAAGCCTTTATAGCAAAATTGAGGTTTCCCTGAGGAAGGAGAAATTCTACCTTAAGTCTGCAGAGTCAGCACCTGCCAGCCTGCCCTATGGATGTCAGACTTGCCAGACCCCACAGTTACATAAGCCTATTTTATGTTTCTCTGGAGAGCCCTGACTGATACAGGCAATCAGTTAAAAAATAATTAATTAAAATAATTTTCCCCTTCAAATTTAAATACAAAATTATAGTAAAAATAGATGACAGAAATTGAAGAATTACTCTTGGGAAGTATGATATTATTGTATTGAAATGAAGCAGAAAGTTCAATTGGGAGTGGAGATTTTGACCACAGGAAGAGGATATAAGAAGCCCTTGCCAAATTCATGCATAACAATTTTGGGGGGCTGGAGCAAGAGGATCACTTGAGCCCAGGAGTTCAAGACCAGACTGGGCAACATAGCAAGACCCCATCTCTACAAATAGTAAAAAAAAAAAAATAGCCAGGCATGGTGACACGCACCTGTGGTGCCAGCTACTCAGGAGGCTGAAGTGGGAGAATAACTTGAGTCCAGATGGTTGAGGCTGAAGTGAGCTGGTCATATAACCGTTATGCCACTGCACTCCAGCCTAGGCAGCAGAGTGAGACCCTGTTTCAAAAAAACAATTTTGAGAGTAATAAAGTTAAATGAAATAAAATGAAAACCTTAAAAATTCATGCATAAACCATTTACAAGATTACTCAAGGGTAGATAATGAATAATCTGCTATATTTAATCAACACAAACTAGATGCTGTTAAAATATTCCACCTTTAAAAGCATAGAATCATTAAATTGAAAGGCTTAATTAAAATTTAAAATGGCATGATTTGCTTTGATTCCTTAATTTTCTAGTGAGGAAACAACAAGCTTAGGGTCCATTTCTGACTTCATAGATTTCTTCCCTTCTTTCCAGCGTTGGTCATCCAACACATTCACATGACAAGCGATGGCGATTGCACTGGGCACACTTTCCAATATATGATTTTATTCAATCTGTCCGATTGTCCCCTGAGAAATCTTGGGCTTAGAGATATTGATTGGTTTACCTGAGGTCTATTAGCCAGTTAGTGACCAAGTCAGCACAGAAAACTGACTCCAAGTCTTATTTGAGCCGTCCTTGTGGTATGCCATATTGTTTCACTTAACCAACTGAAAGAAACTAATTGAAGGAGTACCTGTACACAGGGAGTAGAAACTTCTTCCTCTTTTTGTGACTTTCTGTAAGAATTATAGATGAGATTTTTTTCTAAGTGGGGACTCTTGTTGTTGTCAACTTAAATTACCTTTGCTAATCACCTTGAACACAGTATTTCATAAATTTCCCTCTGTCTCTGTAATAAAACAATTGGATTTCTGAAACCTCTGAGGGAGAATAAATATGCTCTTTTCATAGCTCCCAGAGTCTATGCACTTGTACTGGGCACTCTCCAGGTGGCTGCATAGACAACTTTAGCTTGATTTTCATTGACTTTTGATATGTCATGACACACAGTAAAATAATCTACGTGAAATTGCTGATATTCAGCCATTTTTTACTTACACAAACATTCACTCCAGGTTCTTTGATCTAAGAGAACACTGAGAGAGTTGGCACAAGTACTGTTAGGTATTCTCCAAGGGCGCTATACCAATGCCTGTGCGTGCCCGAGTAGTGCTGCCTGTACAGGACTATCCACCCAGAACCTATGTTAGGTTTGCTACGAGGTCTGTTGATAACCAAACCTGCAGACAACTAACAAGATTATCAACTAGGCTGCTTTTTTTTTTTGAAGAAGAAGAAGAAGAGCATTCAAAACTTACAACATCCCTTCAGCTAACATTTGCAAACATTGTTAATCACAGATTTTGGAACAGAACATCTGTTAGTTTGGTAGAGCAAGTTCCTTTACTCACTTTACTTCTTTCTTTTCTTTTCTTCTTTCTTTCTTTCTTTTTTTCAGGGTCGTATCTTGTCACCCAGGCTGGAGTGCAGTGGCACAACCTAGGGTCACTGTAGCCTCAACCTCCTAGGTTCGAGTGATCCTCCTACCTTAGCACCCCAAGTACCTGAAACTACAGGCACATCTCACCACGCCCAGCTATTTTTTTTTTTTTTTTTTTTGGTAGAGACAGGATTCTACCATGTTGCTCAGGCTGGTTTCAAACTCCTGAGCTCAAGTGATCATCCGCCCTCCTTGGCTTCCAAAAGGTCTAGGATTACAGGCATGAGCAACCGCACCTGGCCTCACTGTTTCTAATAGGTGGGTCAAATCCTCACTCAATGAACAGCCTCCAAAGGACCATTTATTTCATTCAGAATTTTAAACATTTCTATTTGTTTATTTGTAAATGAAAAAGCAGACTTTGTATATCCCAGCCATTCATTCTTTTAGAGGTTTTCTGAATCATGGAGGCAGCATATTTTATGGTACTGTGTTAGTTCAGGCTGCTGTAACAAAATACTGTGCCTTAGACTGCATCACTTATAAATGACAGACATTTATTGTTCATAGTTCTGGAGGCGGACAAGTCCAAGATCAAGGTGCCAGCAGATTTGGTGTCTGATGAGGGTTCTCTGCTTCCTCAGTGTGCCTTGCTGCTGTGTCCTCACATGGCAGAAGGGGTAAACAGGCTCCTTGAAATCTCTTTTATAAAGGCATTTTGCTTTAAGAGCATAGAAGATGGAGAGGATTAATTTTTCTTGGGGCATTTGGGGAAACCACGAATGAGTGGTGACATTTGAGATTGTAGGATAGTTGGTGAGTGAGTCAAGGGAGAATAAAAATGGAAGGAACATTAAAAGGGCACAGTCCTTGAGAGAGGAAATCCCAGCTCATATTTACCTTTGTGGTGATGAAAGCCGAAGGCAGATGCAGTTGTACCTTCTACTGAAGGTGATAAACAGATGTGCCATGGGATTAAACTCTAGTGGTATTTAATGGCAGCAGCCCTGAGTAGCTTCCTGTGTGCTGTGGCTGGGGCATACCTAGGGCAGGGATACAGGCAATATGTCTCAAAGTGAATCAGAATCCTTTGTCAGTGGGATAAAATGCTGATTCTCAGGCTCCTCAGCAACCCTACTGAATCAGATCCTTTAGGTGCAGGGTCCTGGGGATTTGTATTTTTAACAATCTCCCCAGAGGTTTCCTTGCACCCTCAAGTTTAAGAACCAACCTTTCAAGACGTGATTTCATCACCCAGGAGACATTTGGTAATGTCTGGAGACATTATTGGTCATCACGACTGTAGGGGTGCTACTGGCATCTAGTGTGTAGAATCCAGGGATGCTGCTATACATCTTACAGTGCACAGGCCAGCCCTCATGACAAAGAATTATCCTGCCCAAAATGTCAATAGGGCTGGGACTGAGAAATCCTGAACTCCATCATATGAAGGTCTCTCAAGTAAAAGTAAAAGAAGTGGACTGAAGTCAGTTTGTGTCACTATGTAGCTTCTTAGGCTACTCAGGCAGGGGGCTAGGGTTATGGGCTTCGAGGCCCAGTTATCCGGCCAGCACATTTTCATAGAACTGGGCAGAGCTCACATGTATTGAACCCATGTAAATGACACTCCTGCAGCCACCAATTCATTGTTTTCTAAGTTTTTTTTTTCCCTCTGATACCAAAACATCTAAAATCTTTATTGAATTATTGTCACAAAATTGCAGTCATTTCTTGGGGGGAAAATATGCCACTGGTTCTACACAAAGTACTCTTTGCTCAACTTGCACTTTCTTGAAATCCAAAGGTAGATTTACATTAAAATCATGTTGGCTAAGAGTTGAAAAAAGTTACTGCTTATATGGAGTTGAGAAAGCAAACTTTGGAAACTTTGAGTCTGAGTTTGTTTCTAAGAAGCCAACTACTTCTCCAGGTCTCCTGCAAGCCTGCCAAGGTGATGTCCAGCTTGTCCCTGTTAATAAGTTCAACAGATCAACCCTGTAGGGAAGCCAAACCATAGAAAAAGGTTTTGTTTTGTTTTTATGAACAAAATGTCAGTGTTTATTGTTGTAATGACAATATTGTTATTTGAAAGTATGCCTCGGGCCCTCAATAGGTAAAGATTGTTGTTCATTTGCTGCATTTCAAAAATATTATGTGCACGTTCCCATTAAGATTTATTTTTCTTAGATTGAATATACAGTTAATGTATATGAAGAGGAGGTAGGTGACAATCCTTTCTGGATTGCTCGTTTTAGTTAAGGTGTTACGCATAACAATTTGGTTTCCTTCCCAGTCTTTTGCAAAAGTAAGGCTTCAGTGCAAGATATCCTTTTAAAAATACCCTTGGGTCCTGAGTGTTGAACTTTTCTGGCTGAGATAATTTTGCACCTTCCAAATGTTTTAATGCTGTTAGGGAGCTCCTAAAATGGAAGGATTTAAGGCCCTTAGCTAGTTAAGCTTTTAGCAGAACCAGAGCCGTTAGATAAGTATGGAACTCATCCTTTGCTTTTGGAACTTTGGACACTGTTTCCAGCTGCTTCCAGTCATGTGAATCCTGAAAGCTCCCCTAATCCTAGCGGAGGCAGGCTTTCTGGCTCCCAGGACCCACCCCCTTGCTTCTGATTGGCGAAGCTCCTCCGCGGCCCAAGCCAGCCGCCTACGACGTCTCTGAGAACTGATTTGAAATAAGAGCCAGGCGGTCCTCGCTTCCCTGCGACCGAGTTTTCATAGGCTGGGGGAGAAAAGGCTGAGAAACTTGACATTGTCTCGGGCAGAGTGCGTGTAGCAACAGATCAAAGAAAAAGAGGACGAAAACGTGCCCTTTGCGGCCCGTAGATTTCGCCGGCTCGCTTTTGTCTTGCGGGCTCCGGTCGGGTTCGGCGTTTTCCGCTCTGAAGACTGCGGCGTGGGCTCCGATGCAGCTCGCTCCCTGCCGGATGGGTCATGGGATTCTCAACATGACGCAGGTAAGCTCAGGCGGCGCCGCCCGGGACCCCTGCGACCTGTTACTCCCGTGAGCTTGCTCAGTTGGCAGGCGTCTGGCCGTAGTCTGTGCGTTTGGTGGAAAGACGGGGCTGCATTTTCCGAAGACAGCCAAAGAAGCACGTTGCCTGAGCCACCCCGGTCCGGTCCTCACCGCGCGCCGCACTTTTGCCTCTAACGTGGTTGATGTCAGGCAGTCATTGTAAAGGGCTTACAAGCGGTTTGTGGAATATATGTAAACCAATTCCAGTTTGCGGCCGCTGGAATGCATTGTGCAGGATGTATCTTGAGCTTTTAGTGCCTCTACCCTATGCTTTGGGCTAAATAAAGACAGCTGAATGTCCTGAAAAAGAATTTCACGGGGCCGCTTATCTCATTTTGGTTTCGCATTCTGAGCACTTACTGTGTTTCTGGCGGAGAAGGCGGAACCAGCTTGAAATGAGCACAGACAGCCCTTCCAGAAAAATGCAAATTTGTTTTTGTGTTCTAGCAGTTTGGAAACTGTTGCTTCTGGACGTGAGAAGACAGCCCTGAAAGTAGTGAGCGGAGAAAGGGCTGGGGGATTACTTAAATGAGTCTGTGAAAAGAATTCTAAACCAACAGCTTCTTCCGTGGCTCTGGGGCGTGATGATAAAATTCCTTATCAGCCCAGGAAGAGGTTTATTATAGCTTTGCTGTTAAGCAAGAAAAGGAAAGAAAAAGTGGATGTAGGAAGCCAAGGAGAGGGTGTGCTTTACAACTCAATCAAAGTTATGGAACAGTCTTAGGTCAATCTTTAAATATCAAGATCAATACTCATATAAGGAGAAAACAAGGCTGGAAAAACCTGCCAGTAGGTTGGACGGGCAGCGATTCCAAGAGGAGTGCTGTTGCTTTTACCAGCTCGGAATAAATCTGGGTAGGAAAGTTAGCATCTGTATCGCCACCGGAAAAGCTCTTCACTTTTTCTTTTAAGTGGGTTGGGCGCTCGCCACCCTGCACACTTTGCGGGCAGTGAGCTTTCCATTTAGGAACGCAGGCGAGGGGTTGAGAACGTTCTTTATCCCGCAGCCTTGAGAGATGAAGCAGAGCCCCCATCACACCGTAGCATGGTCGCGCTAACCCTCCGCCTTCTTGCCCCTCCCTTGTTCCCTCAGCAAGAGTGCTTGGCAAGTTTCGGTGAGTGCAGGAAAGCTCTTGCGGAGGAGCAAGTCCTGTCTGAGTGCCATGAATCGCCCTTGCCTTGTTAGGGACTGTGGGGCGGACGCTCGTTTTAAGTTCTGCAAACTCACAGTCCAACCTCATACTTTGAATGCCTGCCAAAGTGGGATGAGGAAAAGAAGGAGAAGGCTAATTGGAAAGGATTGAAAAGGAAAAAGAGGAACGCAAAACATTTTTGACAAAGGTCCTTAGCTGGAACAAAGAAGTTATTTGATCTTGTGCAGAGCCACCTGTCCTCTCCTCGGTGGTGTCTGAGCTCAGCTTCCAGAATCACGGTTCCCACACGGTTCCTCAGGAACCATGGCAGTCTCCGTGCCTTATGCCCAAGGCTTGCTTCCCCCAGCTTGTGTGTGGCATTTATGTGAACTTGAAAAACAGCTCAGTGTTGAAGTTTTAGGGGCACAAATACACATGTAGTGACTCCTTAGTTATTTAATGAATGGACAACTTTTTTTCTCACAGCTATTTATGTCTAATATACATATATATATATATATATATATATATATTTGGCCTGTTCAGAACTTGGAAAGTGGGTGGAACAAGGGAGGAGATGAAGGAGAGAGGCAGGATCATTGTTCATCCAAAGAATGAGCACAGTTTCCAGAATCTAGCATGTTGTTCCATGGCAGCCAGAACAAGAATGTAGGGAGGAATGAGATGACCTCGTTATTGGCATAGGTTGATTCCTACTTTGAGTTTCTCCTGGGGAAATCTGACTATTCCATCCAGGCAGGGTGAATCGGACCCACCAGCCAATTTGTCATCTCAGCCCAGCAGCTCCAGCTGGGTTTACAGGTTAACTATCAAACAGACCTGTGTGTCATCAGCTCAGCAATGAAATTCAATCTCTTTGCTGATGAGTGATCTGTCCCTAGGGCTGCACAAATGGTGTACACTGGTGTGGCAACCCAGAAGAGACCGCTGCCTGCCACTGATAGCCAGAAATTTGGGGTAGCCAGAAATTGCCAGCAGAATTGGAAAACTGTTTGACTAGCTATAAGATTCAGAGGGGTTTGGGCCAGGTCGGCAGAAAAGGAATGATGTAGAAAGATAGTATTCTTTGAGGGTTCCTAAGGCCATGGCTGAGTTAGGCCAAAGAAAAGTATAAATCTGACTCACCTTGATCAGGAAGTAATTTTAAAATATATGCCAACCTGTCTCTGCACTCTGATCATAAACGGTAAACTTTTCTGGACCTTCCTTAAGAAGGAATTTGGTCTGTTCCCAGGCAAAAGGAAAAGCATGGCCACCTGTTCTAGAAGGCTGGCCAAAAACAACAGGTTTGCCTGTGGCATTCCCGCAACTGCAAATATCCTCTCCACATGGCAAGCCACCTATTGTCCCTACACATGAGAAGAACAAATAGTTCATTCTTGAGCTTGGGGAAAAAAATCAGATTCTCTAGACAAAATTGTCTACTAGACATATTTTGTGTTTTTAACATCCTGATAACTTTAGAGAAAAACTCTAAGAGAAGAAGGTGCATGCTGTGTTTCTGATCTACTAAAACAAAATGAGTAATGTAGCTGCTAAATTCTTGCAAGGCCAGGATGCTGCTCTTTCAAGGAAGCTGTGAATCTGTTTGATTAGCCCGTTCTGCATTCTTTGGATTGGAATTAAAATGCCCAAGGACATCTGGCTTAATAATGAAAGTCTTCGTATTAATCTTTCCTCTGAGGATTAGAAAGTCCTTTACAAACACAATCTATTTATTCTTGGCCACATCCCCAGGAAAGAACGAGGTGGCAATTTGATCCTCATTGAACAAATGGTGAGATGAAGGCAGAGAAAGGTTAAATATAAAGAGACACAGCAAATTAGGTGCAAGTTTGGGGATGAATACTCACATACCCAGAAAGACTACCTGTGCAGGTTTAGGATCTCAAATGGCATTCTAGGGATTAAAATAGAATCTCTCTTACAGCATTCTTTTTCTTATCTTTCTATAACTGGCAAGTATATTGTGTCCCAAGTATGTTTTATGGTTTCCTTCATTTGAAAGTCAAGACTCTAACAGTTCAAAAGGCAACTGTGTTCTCAGTTGTCCCAACACTGAGATCAGGCAGTTTTTATGACATCTAATAGAAAGATACACTAACTAACCAGAATTTTAAATATGCATCTGAGAAATGTTCCCTTTCAACAGATGTTTTAAGTTTTTGCACGTGGTTTAGAGAGTGCAATATCTTCAACATACGTTAAAATTTTAATTTCTTCCCTCCTATCTCTCTTTCAGCAAATGTTATTATCATAAGACTTGCTGTTAGTTAAAAGATCCTTGTTGGTCACTTTGAAATAATTTTTTTTTTGAGTCGTGTTTGTAGTTCACTTGGCTGCAGACCGCATAGGCTACAAGCAAATCCGTTAATTGGTAGTTGCATGTTATCCGCAGACATTCCAGCAAATTTTAAGGCTAAGTGCGTATGTGGATGTCTCCTGGCTTTGATCGTTTGTGTGGTAAATAGACATCCAAGGTAGCTATGGCAACCTGGGTTGTGCATTGGTGAAAGAGGGGGATTTGGTTACTGGACAAAGAGTAATTTGTTTGATTAGAAAAAGGTGGGGGCAAATCAGGACATTTTTAACCAACATGATTTGAGGATCCCAGTTCAATCAAATCATTTGGATTTTTCTCAACAGGCAAAAAGAAGTAATGGCTAACCGCACCAGAGTGTTTTGCAGACGTAATTTAACTTCTTTTTAAACAAATGGTTGCTACTTTCCAAAAGCAATTTATATAATGAAAAGGAAGTACAATATATCATATAAATATCGTCAGTGTCCCTATTGTACTAAGTATGAACGTTTTTATTTTCAGAACTTGATGGGACTTTGAAAGACCAGGATGTGATTGGAGGTGTGTATTTCACTTATCCACCTGCAGGGGTCAGGCTTGAAGTTCCCTTGGTCTGAAGATCAGGCAGCGGACTTCACTGTGGGGAGCCTGAGGCAGAGCCAGAGAGAATTGCTCTGCTTATTTGGAACAATTAGCGATTCTTTAATCTTGTGACCAAAGCTACTATGAAAATGAGTTCATTCAAGGAAGAGAATATCAAATACGCTGTGATTAAAGAAAGGGCGATAAAGCCAGGTCAAACAGCAATCTAATCTCCGTTTAGATATAAGGCAGTTTATCTGGAAGATTCTGGCTCATTATCAACTCCTTTGATTTCACACAAAACTGAGCTCAGGGGTTTTGTTCTAGAAACTTGTTTGCCCAGTTTTATGAGCTGGCATGTTATATAAATATCTTTAAACTAAAAAGGATACAACTTTAGGGAGCCATCTGGATCCAAAATATTCACACACACACCCTCCCCCCCAGGAAAATATTCCATTGACACAAGATCAGGATGGTTAATGGCCTACAGAAGGTTAGGTGATGTTAGGAGCACAGAAAATTGAGGCACAGAGAAGAATACCAAGAGAGGACTTTCCTGGAAAAAAAAAAAAAATCAAACCAAAGAAAATAACTTACCCGCTTTATGCTATGAAAGAGAGGTTCTGAGTAAACATGGAAGAGGTGCTGATCATTTCTAGTATAAGTGGATGTTGAATTTCTTATATTCAGTCGACTGTTTGTGATGAATATAACATAAAAGGCTGTCCTTCCTTTTTTATATCATTCAATGACATTTACTGAGCATTTACAGAATTAATATATTCCCCTACGTTATACACGATTATTAATGTATCGGGACACTTTCTGGGTTCCAAACATGGTTTTGATAAGGTCCTTGCCCTCAAAGAACTTTTGATCTGGTGTACAATTTATTTATTGTACCAGTAGCACAATATAGGTTTTTCCATGGTCAAAATGGCTGCTCATTAATATCTATATTTGTATAGATAGGGATCCACTTGAAAAATTGACGGTATCCAAAACCTTATTGAACTCAGGAGACTTGAGAAGTGATTTGTAATTGTGAACTTTAGTTGATTTTTAACCCACGTGTCCATTTGTAGAAATTTATGACTTCCTACATAAAGTAAATTTCTCATAATTATTAAATTCATTTTTCTCAATAGGGAAAAGTAACTCATAGGTAGTCCCCAATCTAGGAATACTTTATGTTTTAGGAGTTTGTTGTTTGAAACCCACAACATTTTCCAGTGAAAAATAATCAATCTGATTAATGTGAGATCAAGTTCTGGGTTTTGTTGACATGCCACTGTGTTATACAGCATGGAAACTGAAGGAGAAAGAATTATCACACTTTTGGTAATAAGCCAGTCATGGCAATATTTGAAATACGAAGTTTGTACTAGTTATCAGCTTTCTTTCTCCATTCTTCTGATGTTTTCTGGTCTCACTGGGGCATCTCCCCAGTCCTGTCCTAATGTCTAGTAAATTAATAATTGTTCATCTTCCCACTCTCCCCTCCTCACCTCCAAACCACTTTCCTGTTTCCTCTAGTCAATGGTCTCTGCCACATGGCAGGAGAGAAGGAATATGGGTGAGCTAACGCTCAAGACCCTTAGCCCTTTAACCCTTAGGATGAATCTTTTAATTGTGGAAATTTCAGGCAGTGGAGCCTGGAGCTGCAAAACACATGATTTTCCTTTCAGGGACAATATTTGGGGGCAGGATTGTGCCTTTGACAGACAGAACTTGCTGGTGTGTCTGTCTGTGGGTCAGACCTCTTCATTTATTCATTCTCAGCATCCTGCCTGAACTTCTGGACCCACTGGGGTGTTTGTGAGTAACAGCCAGGGAGCCACAGGCCCCAAATTGAGAGGGAATGATGGTGTTTGTGGGTTTGGGTTGTTTGTAAGTATACTGTTTGTATGCTGAGCACTGTCTACTTGGATTAGAATAAATGGAAAGAAAATAGCTGTAGTGTCCTCTAATCCACATGGGTATTTGCGATGGTGTATATATTTCTCCTTAATTGTTTGTCTGCCTATCTTGGGACTGAGTTATTCCACAGCAAGAGTCACATCTTAATTACCTTTGAATCCCGACCCAAGCCCAGTGTCTGGCACACAATAAGAATCTTTAAGTGTTCTACAGGCGCATGCTAGATGAATTTTAGTAAAAAAGAAAATGGAAAATATTCCTTAAAATCAGAAGGGATATGAAGAAGAAAGGACATTAGAAAGGTCTGGGAAACAGCAGGGACTAAATAGATCAATAGTAGAGAAAATTAACATAGTTTATGATTACTGAAACATGTACATATGGTTTTATATATATATATATATTCTAGTCAATTTATATACATATATATATATTCTAGTCCATTTATATACATATAAGTAGTCTCTCCCTCTCTATATGTTGTCCGTTCAATTGTATTCTGAGCAAGAACACAACCCAAAACATGGTAAGCAGTTTGGCTTATCCTCTGCTTGATTGTTCTGCAGAAATAATTAAGAAATAGGTCATGCCCTCCAATAGCTCAAAGCCTAATTGCCAAGATAGAATCTGCTGCTTGCTCTCATTGAACGCAGCCTGATGGTTTAGGGCTTAGGTCCAGGTGCAGTTGTTTAACTTTGCCAGGCAAGTGGCATACCCAGGGTTACTCTACGACTGAGATAGTGTGTCTGAGAGAAGACCGAAGCCTTCTCCATGTAGATGGTGGCCACATTTTTCATAGTGAAGTTCAAGATTTGTGCTGGACAAAGCATTTTCATTGCTGGTAGGTGTAACAGACTGAGAGTTATAGTTAAAATGACAAAATAGAAATTTCAGGGACATTTAATAGTTTATGGGAACAACAGGACTAATATATTATCAAAGGGTCTATGCGGTAGACTGTGGTATCTGCCGTATGTCAGGTTTTGGAGTGTTGCTTTGGTTGTGTGTATTTGGAAGTGATCTTCGCCAAACAATTAGGAAGAAGGATTTTTTTTTTTTAGGAAAATGGAATTCATTGAATGCCCGCTGATTTAATAAATAAGTACATGATTGGCCAAACAAAGCAATATATAGCTGGACAGCACCACCAAATATTATTAATAGAGATTTATTTACTTACATAGGATCAAGTGTAGGAAATATATTAGTAATCCAGACTAAGAATACCGGTTAAAAGTTTACCATTTCTGAGTTGACATTTTAGCACAAGAAACACTTTACCCTTCATCTGGGAGCAAGATATGAGGGAGTTTACACCTAGAACCTAAGTCCTCTAGACTTCCCATCCCGTTCTCTTTTGTGACTATACCATATGCTTTTTACTAAGATATAATTTGGATGTTTTCAGGTCATGTGCTATAATTCAATGTGATGATAAATTCTAAGGGAATTTGAATGGAATGATGGTTTATAATGAGGCAACTCAGGAAAGACTACATCATCTTTAGTGGAAAATACTTTCCAAAAAAGTGAAATAGTTAAATAATCTTATATTTGGGTTTTGTGCTTCTTTTGTGTATATATTCTTTGCTCTGATTTTAGTTAAGTATGAAAATGTCAGACAGTAAAAAAATAGGAGGATTCTATTTATACAGAAGAAAGTTTAGGGAGTGAGATGAGTCATTTATCCCATGAATTAATCAGCTATGCTTTGAGGAAATAGTGCAGGAAGGTAAAATGGAACACATAGAAGAGAGAAGCAAGTAACTTCTTTTAGTCAATGTATGATGGGTAAAGCGGTAGAGGAAAATTGGCTATTTGGTGAGTGATTCAGTTGAGGTCCTTTTCAGTGGTCAATGTTTAAAGTGAAATTCTAATGAGATTGATGCTGCCCTTTTTGTACGGCTCTGAGCAAAAGAGGGAAAAGAGTCATAATAATTAATTGAGAGGGGTATGACTTTCTGAGTAGATAAAAACATGATAGCAGACTATTAGATAATGAATATTTATTGCTTGATGCTTCTCAGTCTAGAAGAGACACTTTCTGAATACTTCTCCTCTTTCTAACATTTCAGCTGTCAGAATTGAATTGTTCACATGTAAACTACATTGTTTTGGTTTAACTAACAAAGAGTGATAAGACATGAATTGTTTGTGACAGCCTGAAACATTGATAACAGAAGACATTAATGCCCGCAGACACAGCCTACATGGTAAAAATCTGGAAACAAAAATGCTTATTATGTTAGGCCAACGTGCTTTGACCTAGTTTTGCTTTTCTGCTTGGAAATTATGTCAATATTAGTTACATCATCCCCTCAGATGAGCAATTCCACATTCTTGTTTATTTCAGTGTCATATTATTAGTTTTGTATATTTAGTTCTGACCTCCAAGGAGCCAAACTAATCCTCATTGACTTGCATTTTCCTTTTGAAATGAGACTTCTGCATAATAAAGAGAGAGGATTTTATGTATTAACAAAACAATCTAAGATGCCTCTTCAAAGACATTCATTTCTCCTTGATCTCCACTACCCTCTTAAAGGTTCCTAGAGGCCATCCAGTTTTCTGCTGCTCAGAATTAGTCTTTTTTTCTTTGTCTTATGGGGATGGAATCGATTACTGGGCCTAAACTGCCATAGTTGAATAACAAAAAGTAAAACTGGGAGACTGACGGGACATGTCCCAGCCCACCATCCTTAAATTTGCCCTTTTCATGTTTCTGCTTCACTTCTTCATCCAGGAGAAACTAGCTTAACATGTTTTTCCTATTTAACATTTTTATTGAATACTTTTCAAAATGAATTATTTCCTCAGTTGATTTCGAACACATTTTTTTCTGTCATTTAATACTTTATATCACTAGAGGAAAGAACCATTTAATTCTTTCATACATGTATGAATTCTAATCTTCAAAGAGTGTGAGTTCTTCCGAGTGATCCACTTACACCAAATTTACAAGTATAATTTACTACCAAAAGACCTTGAATGCTTTTTGGTGCACATGTTTTGGCATTCCTTATTAACAAATGTAATCAGGCAAAAGCCCACAAGAGTATGTATTCCTGGTCCCTCTTTAAAAATGTACCATTTGCTCTTGTTTTCTAATTAAGGCTTTGAAAGTTAAAAATCCCTTTGTTGTTAGCTCCTTTGCAAGTCTCCTGCCTGAGTGCAGAAAACATAAGAAGGAAATGTCCTCTTCAAAGTATAACCAAACCAACTAAATTTTAACCAGGTAAATTGTTGATTAGCATTGGGTCATTTAAAGAAACAGTATGAAAGTAATTGGGTTAGGCACATGTCCTAATTGTGTGATCCCAGGGGGCTTCAAACATTGTTTGAAACACTCACCTCAGAGATTATATTCCATGTCTGATCCTTATGCTAATTTCAATACTACCATCCTGAAGAAAAACTTCTTTATAGGATTTCTTGAATCCCTAATTGATATATAAACATTGTCATTCCCAAGCTGTTCAAAGTTGTGAATTATAGTATACCGTGTGTCTCCTGTTGTGGTATCAATTTCTACAGCAATTTTTCTGATGGTTGTAGGCAAATGTAAATATATTTCCCTCCTCTTACACAAATATTGGCCTTTCACATACATTATTGTGCACCCTGGCTTTTTTCCACCTTACAATATATCCTAGAGATCTTTCCATAACAGTGCGCAGAGAGCTTCCCCTTTAAAAACAAAACAAAACTCCCTATCATTGCACTATGACAATGTACCGTAATTGATTTGACCCTTTCCCTACTAGTCACGTGGAGTGTGTCCAGTCTTTTGCCATTAAAGCAATATGCGCAGAAAAACGTTGTGTTCATCAGTTTGTATGGGGCAGGTATATCTGTATTAAAAATCTCCAGAATCGGGATTGCTGGGCCAAAGGGCAAATGTAGTTTCTAATTTTGATAAATAAGTAACATTGTCTAGCCAGCCTATGTGAGAGCACTGCTCCAGAAGCTGATCAATAGAGAGCATTGTTCAACTTGTGCACCTTTGCCTATTTGATATCTGAAAAGCGGCATTTCTTTGTGGCTTTGCATTTCTCTTCTGAGTGATGTTGAGTGTCTTTGCATATATTGAAGGTCTGTTTGCATTTCTTATGCAATGTCTGCTCATATCCTCTGTTTAGAGAAAGAAAATGTCAGGTCTAGTACGATCATGTTTGATGTTATTTTGACAATGATAAAACTACTATTTAGTAAGAGAATCACTCCAGGCAGTAGACTTACAGGTACAATATCAGAGACCCTTGAGTAAAGACCCTAATGTGTCACATCTTAACTCTGTGACCTTGGTTGATTCCTTGGGATGTTGATTCGTGATACAGTGATGTCTCATTTGTATTGGTTTTTAAAAAGTGGGTGTGTTTAATACCTACCTTTCCTTACCTGTAAAATTGAAAGTCTTTCCAAGTTTCCTTACCTGGAAAGTTGAAATGATGTGGACAACTCACAGGGTTTATGTAATCACTAAATGAAGGATTATATATAAAAATGGTATATAAAGCATTTAACAGAGTATAGGTTACAAACTTGGCACTTAAATGTTAGGTTAACTTCTCTTTTTCTAGATACAAACTTAAGGTTTCAGAGAGGCTGGGTTTTAGAACATTTCTACCTCTTAGCCTCTGAATGAATACCTATCTACCCACATAGAGGCATGTAAATATACACATATGTACACACGGTGGAATAATGTATGAAATGGCTGTAATGATTCAAAGCATCTCTTTAGACAAATGTGCATGTGTATGCATGTGTGCATGTGTATGTATACATAGTCCTGTAATGTAAGAAAACTGATTTGTTGCTAAAAATATACCCTTTTAGAACAGTTTTTCCTAATATGCTAAAACAACACCAAATGGCATTAAATGGACATATTCACTTATCACTGCCTCTCATATTATAATCCAAGAAAGCATTTTCTTCTTCATCTGTCTCATTCTTTACAACAGTTAAACTCTTTGACAGTGTCACACACCTTAAATTTAAAGCTACACCTAGAAATAAAATTACACTCATGTTTGTGTATTTATGTCTTTAAAACAAACATAAAGATAAACACAGCAGTAAATACAAAAGGTAGAAATGGGGGGAAAAAAAGCGTTTTAGAGGACATGGTGCCACGGGTTGCCGCTACCGAGGGCTGAGAATATAACACTGACCAACTATACACCTGTGAATGAGACCATTTGGGTGATCTTGTTTCCCAGGGCTCTGTTGTTACAGAAACATAGTTTTAAAAATTTTATTTTGAAATAATTACAAATCCATAGGAAGTTGCGAAAAATGTACTTGGTGTTCTGTACCCTTTACCTACCCCTTGCCCCATCCCTAACCCCTGGAAAGCAGTAATCATCTGTTCTCCATCTCTATAATTGTGCTACTTCAAGAATATAATATAAATGTAATCATACAGTATGTAATTTTTTGAGATCGACATCTTTTCCCACTCACTTAAATTTTTTAGGGGTTTACCCAAGTTGTTACATGTATCAGTCGTTTTTTTGTTTTTATTGCTGAGTAATGTTCCTTGGTATGGATGTATGACAGTTTAACCATCAGCTTGTTTAAGGACATTGGGTTGTTTCTACTTTGGAGCTATCACAAAGTTGCTATGAGCATTTGTGTGCAGGATTTTGTGTGACTGTAAATTTCCATTTCTCTGGGATAAATGCCCAGGAGTGCAATTGCTGGGTCACATGGCAAGTACACATTTAGTTTATAAGAAACTGCCAAAGCATATTGCAGCGTGGCTGAATCATTTTACATTCCCACCAGAAATGTATCAGTGACCCAGCTTTCTCTGCGTCCTCCCCAGCATTTGATGTTGTCCCTGTTTTCGTTTTAGCCGTTCTGGTAGGTGTATAGTGGTGTCTCATTTGTATTGGTTTTTAAAAATGTGCAGAAGATACTTCATAATCCAGTGTGGGTGTATTCAATACCCCCCAGGTAAAATTCTCACACCTAAATGGGCCTATCTTGGTGCATGAATGAATTGTCAAAAATATCTATGATTGCTGCATTTTTAGTTAAACGCTGACTGAAATATTGAGAGTAAAAAAGGAAACTGTGTTGTGCAAAATATATCTGAACATTAGACTGGCCTTCAGTTTATACTCTGAGACACTCAGAGAATTGATACTTGCTCAAGACATGGCAGGTGCACACCCCAGCACCTAACTTCACTTTAGGAATAGACACATTAGGTATCAGGAAAAATTGCTAAGACTGTTTAAATTTCGCCCCCCCTTTTCCAACATATTCCATTGCCTTTGCATTTGCATAAGTTAAATAGGGGCATGATCCATCTTCATTGTCAATATACATGTAGATGTGTGTAAATCTACAAACATACATATACACAGACATGCATACACAGGCTCTATGAACATCAATCCCAAATGCTCTTCAACATCCAGTCTAGATTCTTCCAGGTTAGGATTTCTCAACTTTGGCACTATTGACATTTTGGGTTTAATAATTATTTCTGTATCTGGGTGCTCCTGTAATGGGTGCGTATGTATTTTGGATCGTTAGCTCTTCTTGTTTCATTGATCCTTTCACCACCATGTAATGCCCCTCTTTGTTTCTTGTGTTCTTTGTTGTTTTAAAGTCTGTTTTATCAGAGACGAAAATCACAGCTTCTGGTAATGCTAGCTGGCTGTTTTGCCCATTAGATACATAGGGCAAGTTCTTAGTGACTTACAAAGAGACTTAGACTCCCACACAATAATAGTGGGAGACTTTAACACTATACTGTCAATATTACATAGATCAACGAGATAGAAAATCAACAAGGATATCCAGGACTTGAACTCAGACCTGGAACAACTAGACTTAA